>JAEANM010010718.1:0-15651 GCA_017656035.1 Myanophis thanlyinensis
TATCTATCTATTTCCCTTTCACCTTAAGAAAGAAGTACGTAATGAAGCTGGCCTAGATAATGTCATGGGGGAAAAAAAATCACTAGAATATGATCCAAAGCAATTAAGATCTGAAGCAAAATTTCTTTATTAAACTACGCTATAACAGTGGTCACTGAGCTCCTAGCCAAACTGGCTGACAATAGTTTGGCTAGTAGCTCCTAGCCAAACCCTGACAATAGTTTGACAAAAAAGTATATAAGATATAGAAAAGCTATTTGAACAATCAAAAATTATTGATAAAATTTGCATGGGTAAGAAAATTCTCCAATTTTATATTTATAATAATCACTCAAATCTAGATCATGAGTCTGGAACCATAGTCTTGCTTTTATCCTTTTACACTACGCTTTGCCTAACATTGTTACACCTCATTATCTGGCTTCTTCTTCCTTCACCAGAATCATTTAAAACTAAATTATAATATCAAAGGAAAATATATTTGGATGGCATAGTTCAAAATCATGGGAGCTTTGGTGTTCCCTTGGTATTTTTGATACCAAGGGAACACCAATAGTTTTGATATTTTTGATTTTTGTATTTTTGAAAGCAAAAGTGGATTTTGAAAAAGCAGAATAGAAAGAGTATTGCTACTTTTGAAATTTGTTATTCGTCAGAACTTCTGAAAATACCATGAACAGTTAAAAAAAGGACAGGATCATTGAGCAAATCAATCCAGAGTGACAAGTTCAAATTATTTTACTTTGGACATATTATGTAAAGACATCTGAAGAAGACTATATTGCTGGAAAGTTGAAACAAAAGAAGAGAATAAAGGTGGCTAGATTCAGTTACAGTGGTAAAATGTGCACCATTGGAAAAATTGATGGATCAAGTTAGGACAGATTGTCATGAAGAAAAACTATTTAAGCAATGACTAAAAATTGACCATTAAAGAGAAACATCCTAACAGTGAGAACAATTAACGAACAGAATACCTTGCCTTCTGAAGTTGTAGATGCTCAACACTGAAGGTTTTTAAGAAAAGACTGGATAATTACCTATCTGAAATGGTATAGGATGTTGGACTAGAAGACCTCCAAGGTTCCTTCTGGCTCTAGTCTGATTTTTTGATAGATTGATTGATTGTGATTTGATGGCAATATGCTCTATGGCTGGAGGATATCTGATTAGAGTACCAAATATGCTTGGACTCTTAGTGTTTTCAAGAGAATACCTTAATCATAGATTTCCATCTCTTCTTAATATACATTACTAAGAAAAGATAACCAGTATGTGTTTAAATCAGTTTGACTGGTATAACTCTAATGATAGCTGTAATTAAATGAAGTTGTGAGTGAGGTGGTTTAATCTTCTATGTCTCTGTACTGTCACTCTGTTTACCTATCTGTCAGTTCAATATCTTCAGCTGTATCCATCAGTACTGAATTAACTAACTAAAAAGTCAATGGATTCAATGTGTAATGGCTAAGTATTATGCACCTGCTGAACAAACATACCAGACTTTAAGTTCTTGCTTTCTTTTGAGTATTGGGTATTGCTTGACAGTGAAGAGAAAAGCCTCAGGTTCACAATAAATCCATGCATGCTGTCTTGTGCTGGAATCACTAATTCACTAGGACTTTCTTATGTCCACTTGAGGGTCATTCATTTTCTGAATTGTTCAGCCCATCACATGGAGACATGCACTCTCTGACTTCTGGAAACAGTCTAGTGAATATGTGCTTCATTAATTTCCATGCCCTGTGCTGAAAATTATTCAAAATGTTTTCCATTAAAATTCAAGGTTCATATTGGCACACCTTCCATGTAGCAATGCTGCAAATTAAACTCACTTGTGCATTGGGAATGGTGCCAGTGCAATCATAGTATATTGCTTAATTAATGGAATGATGTCCTGGATTTAAGCAAACCAATTCCCTGCCTGACTCAGTGTGTTTTCTATCCACCATTTTTCAACAAATGGAATTACTATTCTCCCAGATAGGTCCCCTGAAATCATACTGCTGGGCTAATTTACAGTGCAAATAGAAAATGAGATAAAATGTATTATTAAATTATAGTAATATAGTTTAAGATGATTTATTCTTCTGCACATACACTAAGTAATACACATCAGCTTAATGTTTTCTTGTCTGCTACCATAAGGCTGTATTCCATATTTGACTGGACATCTGCCGTGAGCACATCAATCAATTTCTTTGATTGTAATAAATTTGTATTAAATATGACTTTATTTTCTACACACTCTTATCTCCTTAAGATAGGAATTTACAGCTTCCCTCTTCAAGGTCTGAACATGGATTTATGAAGCTTGTTAAAAACTATGCTGAAAAGACTGTTGGGTGTAACATCCATATTGGGGGAATCAGTTTAAGCTCAAATTTTCCCTTGAAATACCTGAAATTTCCACCTGTCCTGCACACAATAGTACCACATTTTGATAGTACCTATTTTGGCGTGTGCATATGTGGGTTACATATGTAAGGCCTATGGAAAGAATGATAGCAAGCCATATATGAACATGTGAGTGCAGGGCCATAGATTTTGGATTTTTTCCCATTAAAAAAGCATATCAAATAGATTCTTCTTTCCCAACTGTGTTCTATTACACTGAAATGTAAGAAGAACCTTTTGTTATACTTCTGTAGGTGGGAAATAATTTGAAAGCAACAATACCGACAAAAATGCAATCTTTGGTTTTTTAAAGAAAGGAATACCCACCATTTAGCTTTAACATTCCAACAGATAGCTCATAATGAATTGTTTGAAAAGAGGGATACAATATAATATAAATATGTAATGTTATTCTATAGCATGTAGTATCCCTCTTTTCAGAACATTTGATGTCTCCTTTGCTTAGCTTGTGTAAATGTCAGCTGTTCCCCCCTCTGTCTGAAAAAGGAAATGTGAATAGATACAGGCTTCTTTTTTTAACTGTGGAAAATAAACAAGTTAAAATAAACCAACTGAGCTAGAACACCCAGTCCCTATTTTGTATCTTGTTGTATCTTATATATCTGTGTTAAATCACCGTGATGATCCCACTTTAATGTTCATAATATGGCAAAGGATCACTAATATGCACACCCATTCACACAGTCTGTCTTGATAATCTGTAGAGTTAGGATGGAATGAGACAGAGTTCATTTATCTCCACTGCTACCTTGATTCAAAAGCAAGGCTTTTTGGCATACTTAAAAGCTATTTCTTTTCCACTTTGCTGGCTAGGAGGGATACTTTCACTGAAAGTTCATCAAAGTAAAGCACCCCCTTGAAGCTTTGAATGGCTTTGTAGATAGGCAGGTGATTGTGTTGGGAGTCATTTTATCTCTATCTATGAAACCAGGCCCTTCTGTTATCACTGAGGGCTAACTTAACTACAGAATTATCAGAGGGGAAAAACTTGTCAGCCTTATGGAAACTACCCTTTTTTTTTTTTTTCCAGAATAGAAACTTCAGCGTTTTCTTTTAAAATACAGTTAAGTATTTCTTAGTGACAAATCCAGAAAGCATTTGTACAGTTGTATTTGTTGGTTTATGCATGATGTGCAGGAACAGCTAATCTGATTCTTAAAGCTCTGCAGATCTTCTTTTTGGAAGCATTAAAGATCAAGATCTTCCAGTCCTGCACAGGCACTTTATAGCACATGTTTACTCTCACATTTTCCAAAACACTTCTTTTGAAGGATTTCCACAGTCCAGTTGGCATATGTATCTCTGAGAAACTTATCTTATTTCACATGTTCTTAATAGAGTGAGAGCATTCTGTCTTGGGGTGCTAGGAACAAGAGCAGTCATGGCTAGAATTACTGACTGCTAGCTAACTAAATGCTGACAGTAGCATAATCGGTTTTCTGCCAATGCATTCATCACCTTGGGCTGGGCTCCCTTCCTGTCTCACAAGCTTGTAAATGACACATGACCTCGTTATTTTCCCAGGCAGAGCAAAGCAAAGTGAAATGATGGAGCATGAAGAAGGAAAAATGCACTTCCACTAAAGGTGTTTGTTTTTAAGAAATCTTTAAAAAATAATTGGTATTTTTCTCACCAAACATCTTTAGCTCATTTTGGGTTGTACTGCCAAATTCTGTTGAAAAAAAAAGAGAAAACAGAGAGATCTAATTGTTTATATCTCTCATACATGAGAGACTCAGTGGTCTTCAGTGTTATAATAAGACAAAAAATTCAGTCTGGATTCTTTTTCCTCAAAGGACAGACAAATTTCAAGTTTGCCTAGATTTTGGAAAAACTTTAACTGGCCATTTCCATAACAATCCTGTAAATTGGTCATTGTCCTCCCTCCAGAAGATATGTGGACTTCATAGTTTCCAATTTTTATTTTATTTTTTTGCTTTCTAAAGATACATCTTGTAGACTTTCTTCTGTTGCTGTGTGATGTTATAAAAAGCACTAGATATACCAGCAATGCATGTGTAAATTCCTAATAACTGATTACTAGTGGCTTCCATCTGCATCATTTCTTTGTCATGCAGTAGAACATGAATGAGCTGTACTAAACTTTTCAATATCCATCATTTGTGTTTATGAAGTAGAATTCTTTCCTTAGAACTTATGAATTATGAAAATATTAGACATTATCACCTTGGAATTCTCATCATTTATCCTAGGAATTATATTAATTACATGGCCTATAGAGGTATGTAGACTGTAACATTTATTATTTAAATTTACATTTTCTTTATAATGTTTATTCTAATCCTCAAAATCATAATCATAACATTTTTTATCTAATTCCCACAAAATAGTAAGTGATTTCAAATCATCACTAAAATTAGATACTATCTTATCTTTAATTAAAGACATCAATTCAGCCATCTCAGCAAGTTCTGTCATATTCATTATCCATTCCTCCATTATGGGTAAAGTCAGATTTTTCAACCTTGCACAGAATAGTCTCAGTTTGCCTGAAAAACAAAGTTCCATATTTTATTTTCCAGGTACTTATCTGTCAATCCCAAAGGAAAAGTCTCTGTTCTCAATTGTAGATGAGTCTTTAATGTCTTCTGTATTATTGTATATTATTCAGTCCAAATTTTCTGGCTTTTTAACATGTCCAACAAGCATGATAAAAATGTTTCTTCTTGTTGCTTACATTTCCATCATAGATTTGAAGATCCTTTATATATTCTAGATAGATTTTCCAGGGTACCAACAAGGTACCTCAGTACTCAGTGTTCATTGGTTCTGGGAGGTGTCATGAGTACTGAAAAGGATGAGTCCCAAAGAAATTACCTGATTTATCTTTGTTTTGGTTGGGAATAACTTTCTGTCTGTCCCCTTTTCTATGTAAAGAACCTTCCCAGCATGGATGACTTCCTGTCCTCTCCAGTCACCCCCCTCTTTTGCAGCAACCTTCCCAGTGTCAGGGTTCTGAACGTCAGTAGAAGGAAAAGACAGACACCATGATGTTCTTTATTTCTTCTCTGCATGATCAGTACAAACTGAATCACATAAATGAACTTTAGTCAGTGCTGCCACCTAGTGTTCCCATCACCATATATATATGTGCTCCTAGTGCCTGCCCCCACGCCCCCATCCCATGCTACTCCACCCCCATGCCTTGCAGAATTCATTGGCTCAGCTTCTTGCTCAGCCCCCACATCAGCTAGTCCAATTATGTTCTTCCTCATCGGCTGGTTGCAAACCAGCATTCAGCAGTCAACTGCCAGCTTCTCAAGGTTTGTTTGGAGTATGTAGGAGGCGAGCAGGCTGAGCAGCAACCCATGGACAGCTCATCCTTCAACCCCATCCTGAAGGTCAACCTTGGAGCTGAGGAGCTGAAGCTGACACCCAGCATGGCTGACTTCCTGTCTATTCTCTGCAGCTGTCCCTTTCTTCCTATCACAGTGCATCAAATACTAAAAAAATGCAAGAACAACATTTTCATTCAGCCTTGCACAGAATATTATCAGTTTGCTTAGAAAACAAAGTTTTCCTAATTCAATGAGTTCTGAATCAATTGAATATCAAGGTATCACTATATTACATATTGTAAATTTCAATCATTTCAACCACATATCCTTCCATTGATCCATTATAAATTTTAATCAATGCTTTTAAACCATTTTATAACTATTAATATTTAAAATAGGCCATTGATCCTGGAAGCGTAGTTAAGATTCCCTATTCCACTTCATTTTGCTTCAAGAAAAGATGGCAAAATCTGTTTTCATTTTCAATACAATAGAAACAAAAGTAATTCCTATGTCCAATGCAATTTTAGAAAACTAGTATAAAATGAACAATAGTTCACATGCTATATTTTATGCCTGCATATCTATTATTAAGTGACAATTTCTCATAGGTGCAAAATATGTCAAAATCTATAATTAATAGTAAACACTAAAATCTATGGAATATTAGTTGAAATTAATCTGTTTACAGAATGAACTCTATAGTTCATTGACTCTACAGTTTTGAGCAAATTCTTTTCAGTCACAGCTACAGATAGTCCTCAATTTATGACCATTGACCACAATTGAACCCAAAATTTGTGTTGCTAAGCAAAACAGTTGTTAATTGAGTTTTAATCAATTTCATGACCTTTCTTGCCACAGTTGTTAAGCAAATCACTCTAGTGGTTAAGTTAGTGACACAGTTGTTAAGTGAATCTGACTTCCCTGTTGACTTTGCTTGTAAAAGATGATCACATGATCTTGGGACACTGAAACTGTCATAAATATGAGTCAGTTGTCAACCATCTCAATTTTAATCATGTGACCATGGGGATGCTGAAATTGTTGTAAATGTGAAAATGATTTTTAGTGCTAATCTAACTTTAAATGGTCACTAAATAAACTGTTGTAACTTGAGGACTACCTGAATATCCAGTGATTTTCAAATATAAATATGACATTAATTTCCCAGATACTGCCTTAAGGTTAATAAGCTTCAAGCAGAAATACAACAGATCAGTTTGTAGGAAGTAACTGTGGATGGATTGTTGACATATTGAAATTCTTTTGGATCTACTTAGTGCAGTACCAGAATTTTGAGAAAACATTATACTTTGCACCATTATACTTTCACCTAATGACTGGAGGAAGGTCATTTTCCTCCCCAGCCCAGAGTTGATCAAAATGACTAAAGCAAATTATGGGTACACAAACCCTTCATAACTTAGGACTCTTAGTAAAAACTAGTATCTATCAATTATAATTGTCTTGGACCACTGGAAGTTGTGTAAGGTCAACAATTTCCTGTCTATAGAATCTTTTCATCTATAGCATTCCAGGCGTTTCTGGGTAATTTCCTCATGTTTTTTTATAATTTAATTAAAAGTAACTGGCACATAGTTAAAACTTTTTAAATGTTCATTTAGTTCATTTGGTGTAATAGCACATTAATCTCTGGAAAGATGCTACTTGAGATAAAATGCTTTGTCAAACCGCATTGCTTAAGTCATAAATGAATATAATAGTGAAAGCACTCAAAAGTAAGTTAGTAATGTTCTCTTTCTTAAATGAGGTAGACCATTAGCTTAATCATTCCCCTGGAGATAAGTGGAAAGACCATGTTTTCTTACAGAAAATTGTAGAAACAAAACTCTTGCACTATATGAATTTTTATGCTTTCTAGATCATACATAAATCTTCTGAATTTTAAAGTATAGTCTAAGTGCTTTGTATAGCTTCACTGTCTATGACATAGTAGAAGAAAAGGTACAATTAATCTTTCATTTTTTTCCAATTCATGATCTTTAGAATTTTATCTGAATAGGTAAATAAAGGTACATAGTAGCAGTAGAAATAATTATATTTAGTGTACCCTTATAACTATGTGTCATACATAAAAAATAAACAAAACAAAACTATATGAAGAATCCTACAGACTTTTATAGGATTCCCCTGATTCTTATAAAAGCTTAAGGATGTCTTCCTCATTTAAGACAATTAAGATTTTAAAAGTTTTACAATTTTGTTTGTCTGAAAATATGGTAGTCTACAAAATCCTAAACAATATATCAGCACTATGACAATCTTTTTGAAATGAAGGCAACAGAAATCATTCCTGACTCTTATGCAGATCAGACAAGATTTGGGAGAATATAAAACAGTGGAAGAACACACTTTTATATGTATTTTTGATGGCTAGAAAGTTTTTTTTAAATAAATAACTTGTGATTCCAGACTAAGATTATAGTGAAGGTCTCTGCTTGTTCAGAAATAGCATTGTTTCAGTGCTTTTATTCCTTTATTGCAACTTTTCTGAATTCCAAAACTACAGGTAGTCTTCGACACATGACCACAATTGAGCTCAAAATTTCTGTTGCTAAGTAGACAGTTGTTAAGTATTTTTCCCCATTTTACAACCTTTCTTGCCATAATTGTTAAGTGAATCAGTGTAATTGTAACATTAATAACATGGTTGTTAAGTGAATCTGGCTTTCCCATTGACTTTGCTTCTCAGTAAGTCACAAAATGTGATTGCATGACCCCAGAGCACTGAAACCGTCATAAATATGAGTCAGTTGCCAAGCATTTGAATTTTGATTATGTGACCACGGGGATCACTGTTTTTGCAATGCCATTGTAACTTTGAATGGTCACTACACAAACTGTTGTAAATTGAAAATTACCTGTATATCCTCCTCCTCCCTCAAACACAAACATATTTGAATATCTAAATACTAAAATGAAAATAACAATTTTTAATTAATAAAATTTATAGTTAGGGGACGTTACATAATTTTTAGTTTATAATAGGGTAATGGAAAGTGGAAGAGATATAACCCTTAGGTCCCTAATCATTCCAGTTTTCCAAAATGATAACAAATCTTTTCTTCCACGTCCACACCCAGTCTCACCAATTGAGATAATAAGGGCTTTCCTAGTATTTCACTCATCTTTCTCCTATGCCAATGTAGATTTATTGATCTGAGAAAACACTGACTGCTTCTTTTAAGCTCAGTGTCAGATCCCAGCTTCAGTGAGAATCATGTAATTTACAAACAGGTAGTGAAGGATGAGCTCCTGCAGAACCTTTTGAGACACAAAGAAAACACAACTTTAGGTAAACATTTATGAGACTTGTGGCAGTCAAACAGCTGATTTTTTTTTTCAAAACTAGAACAATTACATTTTCACTTCAGTGAAGAAGTGGGGTTTGAAATTGATTTGTTAGTTCTGTCTTTTTCTCCTTTTTATTTGAAATGCCTCATTCTACTGCACACATGAGGCTTTGTTTCTCTAATACATTATGGTCAGACCACTTTAAAAATGTGCATACTAGTGCATCTAGAATGAGTTATGATCAAATATGTTGCAACTTATTATACAAGATACAAGAACACAGGGAACATATAACTCAGCTTGCTATTTTGTAAAGAAACAATAAAATACTTTTAAAGATCTAAAATGTATTTTTGTTATCAGTTGTTATTGTCATAGAAGTGTAGAGGCCACACATTCTCATCTGTTACCTGATTTAAAATTTGAGAAATGTTCTACTCCACTGGGGATTGGTCCACAAAATGGACGTCCAATTCTAGAATGAGATTTGGAAAAAAATATCACAATTCAGAATTCCTATAATCTGTCTATTTGTCTTCAGACCATCACTTCATTTTCTCTGTCCATTCATACATAAGTGATTCTGGGCAAAGGTTAATAATATACATAAGAAAAAATCAAATAGTGTATAATTTGTTAATTTTCAACAGAATGGAAGAGGAGGTGACAGAAGCTATGGTGAACAACATTGTTTTCATGGAATCCCTGCATGCTACTGCTCTCATCATCTGCCATTCCTTGTGTCATCATGTAGTCCCTGAGCTACCTTATATGTTCCTGCGGTTTCTCACAATATTCTAGAGATGATATGATTTACCCATTTCTTTCCTTTATTGCAACTTGTTCAGCCTATCCAGTTTCCTCCACCAGATTTCTAATATCAGTAATAACATTCCAGAAATAGAGGGCTTTCCTCAGAACTTTTTTGTTAAATTTCAGTTCATTCTTATCATTCGAACTTCTTACATTATTTATATCCCTCATTTGTATTTAGTTAGTCACACATTAAATCAGATGTTTATAATGGATTGGCATTTTTATTCACCTGTCAAGTCCTTTCCAGACACCTAGGATAGCCAGATTTATTGTTTGATGGTGTTAAAAATATCATCTCAGGATGTAAGCTGCCTTTTGCAATTGACTGATGGTGATTATGTCAATGGTGTTAGTGTTGAAGTGGTACTCCAGATGTTTTGAACTTACACCTATAGATGCCTATTTTTATTGTTATTATACTGTTTCAGGCTTGCTGTGAACATTCAATATTTTTTTTAGAATGCCCAGGAAGAATATTGATATATCTGTATATGCAAAACCATGGACTTTCTCCTCAGTATTGTTGTAGTTAATTGCAAAGTCGTGTCTGACCCATTGCAACCCCATGGACAACATTCCTCCAGGCCTTTCTGTACTCTACCATCCCCCAAAGTCAATTTAAGCTCACACCAATTGCTTCAGTGATTCCATCCAGCCACCTCATTCTCTGCTGTCTCCTTTTTCTTTTGCCCTCAATCATTCCCAGCATTAGGTTCTTCTCCAGTGAGTCCTTCCTTTTCATTAGGTGGCCAAAGTATTTGAGTTTTCCCAGTATACTAGTAGCTAAACATAGTAATAACAACCATCACCTCTGCAAAACCAATATAATTGAAAATCCTATTATGCTACATCTGATCCAGCAAGTTATTGTTGTTTTTAATGAGTCATACACTAAACATTCCATTCATATATTTACTAAAATAAATAGGTTTCACTTTTAGCAGAAAAAAATGAAGCATTGACATGCCTATTTTATACCTAAAGAGAAGTGACTCCTGTACATTGTGAGTGAATTATATTTTGAAATTGGATTTGTGTAGTCAAGAACAAAATTAACTAAATGATTTGTTCCTTTTTTAATGACTCAGTTGATGTACTTCATCCAGAGCTCCATTTATTCAAGTCACAGCATCTCTCCACAGATTTATACGAAAGAATGTAAAGCTTGACTTCATTACTTTGGCTTCAATTCTTTTATTTAGCACTTGCTTTGCATTATGAAATATCAAATGGCTCTTTATATTTACACCTCTTAAGAATGTGTTAAACCTTACAGGTCATTCATCTTAAATTAAATTAAATCAACAGCACAAACTATGCAAATATATTTTGTCATTCTCCTCTCCAAAGTGCCTCTAAACATTTCATCAGAGGAAACTTCATTAAGTTACAATGTTGGTTTTCCCGTAGGCATCTGTTGAGCTTATATTTTTAAATGAAATAACATAAGTTCATTGTGCTCTTCATAGGAGAAAAAAAATGTTCCTATATCTTCAGTGACATTACCATTAATACTTATAATAAATAATGTATCTTTATGGGATCAGGAGAAGAACAATACTTATACTCTTATACTGTTATTTGATGTACTTTTCAGCATTACTTACATAGTATCTGACACACCTGGATATTGAAAGGTAGAATTTTAAAAGTGGCGTCATTGTCCATGCTTTTGGATGGATGTTCAACATGCCATAAAACCAACTTTATTGCTGTGTAAAATTATGTTTAAATTATATCATTTCTGCATCCAGTAATATTAATACTTCTATTCTGCAATTTCTTTTGCTGTGTCACTAATAGTCTTCTACTATGTATATCCATCAAAAAGCAAGAAAACTAAAATATTTTACAGTTTCCAAAGGAGGCAGTGTGTACCTTAAATTTAGAGATGGTAGGTTTATTTGAAAAGCAGAAACTATAAATTTTTCCTTGTCCACTTCTTTTTTCTTTTTTTTTTCTGCAGCACTGTTAACATTCCTCCAGCGTCTTGAGAGCAATGTTCTCCTTCAATGGTTCCTTGAGCTATGGTCCATTATGACATTATGTTGTTCTAAGTGCGCAGTAGAAAACACTACCTAGATGTATCATAATGGCAAAAATCTAGATGGGAGCAAACAGAATTCTGTATTTCCTTATTATCAACTTGTGGTTATCTGGATTGCTACCATTGAATTATCTAAAATATGTATGTCTACCCTAGCACAAGAAGCATGAGATTCTCATTGATCACATTTTTTTCACCCAGTAATGTATTCTAAATATCATTTTGTCATGAAAACAAAATGACTGAACCATTGCTGATTTTCAAGAAAAGGTCTCCAAGGCTCTGAAAATGCCACAATAAAGGTTCATCACCCTTCCCATATCATCACCTGAAGTCCCCCTCATCACTTAAAATTCAGTAAAATCATTAACACAAGGATAAGATTTTGAATAAACCAGGATTAAACTTTCCTGGAACAGGTGTCTAAGCTAATAAAATCTTATCAAAATCCCTCCTCCTGTATTTTCATGATCCACTAATATCCTAACAAGTTGGGGAAAGGCCAAACTTCAATGTTTTTTTTTTCTGGAAGAAAGTTGGAAAAGATTCAAGTTGCAGGCTAAATAGATAGATAGCAGGAAGATGGCAGGATTCAAGAATCAGAATTGTCTGATATGATCAGATCAGAGTAACAGAATTGGAAGGGATTTTGTAGGTTTTCTAATCCAACTCCCTGCCCAAGCAAGAGACCCTACATCATTTCTGACTAATGGCATCCAAGCTCTTATTGAAAGACTCCTGTGATGAAGCTCCCACAACTTTCAAAGGCAAACTGTTCCATTGGTTGATTGTTCTGTCAGAAAAAAAAAAATCCTTATTTCTAGGTTGAATCTCTCCTTGATCAGTTTCCATCCATTATTCCTTGTCTGGCATTCAGGTGCCTTGGAAAACAACTTGACCACTTCCTCTCTGTGGTAGCCCCTCAAATATTGGAAGACTGTTATCATGTCTTCTCTGGTCCTTCTCTTCACTAGACTAGCCATGTTCAGTTCCTGTAATTGTTCTTCATATGTTTTAGTCTGTAGTCCCCTAATCATACTGGTTTCTCTTCTCTGCATATTTTCTAGAATCTCAAGATGCTTAGTTGGATGAATGAAGATTCAAATTTGGGGAAGGAGTGAGAAGATTTTTTATTGAAACCTGTGATACCAGGTTTTACTTTAAGTAGCCCAGTTCTAAAGAACAGGCAATGGAACAGAGATAGAATAGATCAGTGATGGCAAACTATTTAGACATCGACTGCCCAAACTGCAGGTCTCGCGTGCACACTTTCACACAGCAGAGAGCTGAAGACCAGCTGGCTGGTGGGGAGGTGGGGCATCATAATACCAACAGCTCTGCAGGAGGCGAGATCTTTTTTCTTTTGTGAGAAGTTGCAATTGATTGACTGTACTTTTTTTTTAGTCCCATAAACTTCTGTTTCCCTGCAAATGACGGTGAGAAATGTGATGGAGAAACATGGTGGAATTGAATTGGGCAATGGTGCATGCCCACAGAGAGACCTCTGAGTGCCAACTCTGTCATCTGTGCCATAGGTTCACCGCCACTGGAATAGAGGAAAGGATGTCAATTGGAAGACAAAAATAAAACTAAGGAATATATACAGGTAGTTCTTGACTTACAACAGTTCATTTAATGACTGTTGGAAGTTACAATGACACTGATAAAAGTGACTTACAACCATTTTTCACACTTATGATTGTTACAGTTATCCCCTTGGTCATGCAATGAAAATTTGAATGTTTGGCAACTGACATATATTTGTGATGGTTGCCATGTCCCAGGTTATGTCACCTTTTGCAACCTTCTGATAAAGTCAAGGGGGAAGCCAGATTTACTGAACAGCTGAAGCAACTGAAGCAAGTGAAATGAGTGATTCACATAACATTCTGTGACCACAAAGGTTATAAAATGGGGCAAAACTCATTTAACAACTGTCTCATGTCTCATGAAATGTGGGCTCAATTGTGGCCATAATCTGTGAACTGCCTGTATAAAATCCCAATTTTGGATTTGGCAAATGACAGAGAGGGTTGGAGATGATGATGATGATGATGATGATAAGAAGGAGGAGAAGGGAGAAAGCAAGCAAACAAAAGACATTGACTTTTATACTGATTCCCAGGAGGCAATGTCAGCCTATAATAATATGTGGTAACAAACGTGGGAGGAAGACCCATAGTTTAGACAATGGTCTGATAAATAAAATTTGTCTTCAAAGGTGTATGTGTGTGTGGGGACATCTCAGAAGGGACCTCCCTAGTTTTCAGGATAATAAAAGTGAGGAATGTTGGGTTACTTTCAGGTTGGAAGATTCTAGTAATGTAACTGCTGTGAGGAATATTATAAACACTTAGCAGATAAAGTCTGCTTTATGTTTGTCATTACCTCATCCTGAGATTCTGACTGCCCTAAATAGGTTTTTTTTTTCTTTTAAATTCTCTTTTTTTGCTCATTCATTTGTGGAAATGTGTACTTTTTATTTTGTTTATTCATTGTCTCTATTTTTCACTTACATACCAATCAAAGTCAATGTTGAGTGCAATAGCACTTAGACTTATATACCTCTTCACAGTGCTTTTCAGCTCTGTCTCTAAGAAGTTTACAGAGTCAGTATATTGCCCCCAAGAATCTGGGTCCTCATTTTACTGACCTCAGAAGGATGGAAGGCTGAATCTCGAGCTGGTGAGAATCGAACTGCCAAACTGCTGGCAGTCTGCAGTCAGCAGAAGTAGTCTGCAATAATGCATTCTAATCACTGCACCAAGACTCAACAAACAAACATGTATGTCTGTCCAAAACATTCTGGCCATATGATTTAGAAAGCTTTAAGATGGAATGAAAAATAAAAGCTAAGTAATACACTACGTATACTTTTCTATATATTATAGAATATGTTTTCTTGAAGCCTGACTGTCACAGTTTTTGGTAGGGACCCTAACAGCCACTGGTCTTCTGCTGTCACTTTCTCTGATGAATTTCAAATTGGCAGGTCTCCTCCACATGGCAATTAATTCCAGGCATCTGTTTTAGAAGCTTTTCTCAACTGTTTGGAAGAGTTGATTGCTGGCTTTACAATCAGTGGGCAGAAAATACGTTTCATCATTCTAGGTTAGCTTCTCTTTCTATGTGTGCACATCTTATGTTTCAGGTATTTGCCTGTTTGAAACTTTGCAGATTTTGAGAAAAGCAATGTACCACGAGGAAATCTTTCACAGAAACAGATGGCAAAATCAGTGTATAAGATACCTTGGGATTCAAAATTTGTCATACTCTTTGCACACAAAAAGAAACAGGACATAAGTTCTGTGTTCCTGATTTTATTCTAAACCTCCCTCCTCACAACAGTTTCTGGCCCAGAGCCTTTTGATCTGAATGATATGTCAATTTGTCTTTACCCACATGCAGATCACTCTGAGTAAACATGATTTGTGAATGCAGCAGACAATTTTATTTGATTGTTCTGATTTTAACACCCACACCTTTAATCACCTTCTCCCTTTTTGCCAGACAAGGAAAAGCCAACTATTGCACAGTAGTTGTCAGTTCTGCAAATGTGTCATGCCTTGACTGGATTGGGTTTCACCATGAGAAGAAGCAAATCATTAATTCTTCTGGCATGTTCTGCAACATCAATTATAATTCCCTTGCTTTTTGGCATCAGCATCCAATCTATACAAAGTGATTTTTGACAGTTTGAATGCAGTAAGAAGAACTTCCTCCAAAATGTAGCCTGGATAAAATAAAATAAAA
>JAEANM010010719.1:0-15650 GCA_017656035.1 Myanophis thanlyinensis
TGGACTTCAACTCCCAGAATTCTGGGAATTGAAGTCCACAAGTCTTCAAGTTGCCAAGATTGGAGACCCCTGTTTTAGAGTAATCTCTATTCCAGATTAAATATTCTCCAAATAGTACAAGAGCCCCAATGTATTAAAAAAATGAAATTTTGAGTTGAATTGAATACTTTATTTGGCCAAGTGGGATGAAGACACAAGGAACAGAACAGAACAGAACAGAACAGAACAGAACAGAATAGAACTTTATTATGGTCATAGACCAGCAATAGACAAACATCTACTTACAAAAGTGTTAAAATAGTATTAACATTAAAAGTGAATAATAACCTCTGTAGTGATAAAATACATGAGTGGGGAACAGACAAGTATATGTACAATTATAATTTCCCAAGGTTGTTATAGGTAACATCTATACTTCTATAACCAAATTTTTCTTCGTGGTCATTGAAGCAGCACAGAATTTCGCCACTGCACACGTGGCCAGTTTGAGTCCTGGAGGAGAAAACCTATATAAAAAATGTCTGCCCTCCCAGATAGTCTCTCTAATAAGGGTAAAATGCACCTTGACCTATAGGCTATATAACTCACAGTGCAATAAAAACATGAGATATCTTTGACAACTCCTTTTCCACATATACATACCCATTCTGCTATTGGAGTTCTCTTCTACCTGCCCTGGAGGAGTGCTGAAGGGAGAATGATAAATCTGGCTCTGAAGAAAACTACTATATTTTGGGAATATCAGGTCATTTAAATGAATATTGCTGATTCCTGCACACCCTGTTTCATTCTATCCCTACTATGGAGAGGTAACCTATTTAGTTCTTCGTGGAACTCCATATCCTTCAACCTACTGATTAATACTTGCTTTGCTTGGTCAAAACCTAGGGCGAACCTATGGCATGAGTGCCAGAGGTGGCACGCAGAGCCCTCTTGTTAGGCACACAAGCTGTCAGCCAACTTATCTCCAGCTCAGCACGCACATGCAATTGCGCATGCACGATTGCAGGGACCCATTGGTCTTCGGGCCTCCACTGTGCATGCACACAGTTGCAGCAGGAAATCCATCTGATCTTCGGAGCTCTCCTGCGCATGCACACGCAATTGCCCATGTGTGCACAGCACACTTGCATGTGCAAAAGCTGCATGCATGCGCAGATGGTGCAGTTGCACATGCAGTGCACATGGAGGAGCCACATGCAAGTGCAGAATGACACGCGCAAAGCACATACTTTTCAGCACTCGGCAAGTAAAAGGTTCACCCCCATTGTTTTAGGGTAATCTCTATTCCAGATCAGATTCTCCAAATAGTACCGGGAGCCCCAATATTAAAAAAAAAATGAAGTTTTGAGTTGAATTGAATATTTTATTTGGCCAAGTGGGATGGAGACACACAAGGAATTTGTGTCTGGTACAGAAGCATACAGTATAAAGCAAGATAAAGAAGAATATCTATAAAAAAGGGAAATAAAGAAGATAATACAATGATCAGTAATAATACACAGCCCCTCGTTTATGCAATAGGATTTCAGGACACTGCATTACTCCCAGATGGTGAATTTATGGGTATGGCAATGTGTGTGGAAATGTGTGCCTAGCCTGGATATTTCCTGGGGTTAAGGATTTGTTTATAAGTCCGGAGATGTATTCTGTGTTTGAATGTATTCTGTGTTTCTGTGTTTTGTGCGATTGTACAGATGGAGGCTCATTCAATTCCGCTGCACACCTGTTGTGCGTTGACAATAAAGGATTGAATTGAATTGGCTTGCGAGGTATCTTAGTTCAACGTTTCCCAATCATGGCCGCTTGAAGACGGTTGGACTTCAACTCCCACAATCCTTCAGCGGCCCAAGGCTTTTCCCTGCTTTTCCCGAAGGGCGGGGCTTCCCGAGACACGTGATCTTCGCAGGCGGGCGAGCCGGGCGGCGGCCACCAATAAGGGTCCGCGACTGGGCGGGGCCTGGCTAGGTTTCTACCCGTTGCTTTTGGCGGGAAAAAGATGGCGGCGGCGGCGCCACCCAAGGAGGGAGAAGAAAGTGGCGCTCCTGCTGCTCCTGCCCCTCAGGGTAAAATCGGCCGTGAGCAGATCCTGGAGTACGCGGTCACTCAGTTCCTGCAGACGCTGGACGCCGACGGGTGAGAGGGGCGAGCCGGGCGGGGATAATGGGCTTGGGAAACGAGCTGTGGACTACAACTCCCAGAATTCCTGAGCCAGCGAAGCTCAGTCTAGCCCTCGAAGCGAAGGGGGCTCAGGAATTCTGGGAGTTGCAGTCCACAGCTCCTCAAGTTGCCATCCTTACCCACCTCTGTTCTAAAGGAATGGCGTCACTTGGTGGGATTATTCCCCCCCCCCGTGGACTACAACTCCCAGAATTCCCCACCAGCTCACTCTAGCCAGGGCTTCCCCAAGGGGGTCCCTATCGACCCCCCAAGCATCAGTGGGAGCATCCAAGGGGGGGAGCAGTCAACCTCTGGGGGGAGGGGTTCAATAATTAGGAGGGGGCTTGATTGGCATCACCTTTTGGGGTCTGCTCCTGAGAGAGGTGGACAGATGGTCAGCTGGTCAAGGGTTGAGTGGTCAGCAGCTTGCAAGAGGGTTAAGAGGAGCATGGTGGAGTTGAGTTAATATGACTGGAGTTTGAGTTAATTCATGAATTAATTATTATTAGAGTCCCTAGAGATTCTCAGCCATCATCCATGTACTTAATGGGGTTTTTAAATTTGTTTTAAACTAGTTTTAAATTTTTAATAAATTTTTAACTTTTAACTGTTTTACATTGGTGTTTTAACTGATTGGCCATTATATCTATTTGTAATTTTAATCTGGTTTTAATTGTATATTCATGTTTTTTTATTGGGCTGTACACCGCCTTGAGTCCTTCAGGAGGGAGGTGGTATAGAAATGCAATAAATAATAATAATAATCCAGGTATAAATGGTGGTTCCCAAAGGTGCTTTTTTTCAGGAGACAACTTGGACTTCCTGGTTTGTTTCTTGGATGAGAAGCGAAACAGGTATGTATGTGACAAATAAAGTTGGATTTGATTTGGTTTGAGCTGTCTGCAAATCTTTCCATTCCTAATCAGAGCTGAAGAAGCTTCTGGGATGAGAAGTCTTCAAAGAAAAAAAGAAAGAAAGTCCAGTTGCATTCTGAAAAAAATCATCTTCTGGAGGACTTGAGAATTTCTACAGATTTCTAATTATGTACAATTTGGGATGAGCACCCTTGGAATGGTATGAGAGTAGGAACGGATTTCCAGAGGAAAAAAAATCGCAGACTACAGGAACCAGGAGCACCACTTAAGTGACCCTGAGGACACAGACCGACCTCCAAGTGCTTCAACTACCCTCTAAAACAGTGTTTCTCAACCTTGGCAACTTTTAAGATGTTACTCCCAGTATTCCCCAGCCAGCAATTCCTCGATGATAACGCATTCCTTTTTTATGTAACATCCCCATTGTATATCTGCTTACTCTCTTGCAATCCCTTTCTCTGCCATCTCTCCATTCTAAGGACTGAGAGACAGAAAATGGGCCTGGCTGGCTGGGGGATTCTGGGAGTTGAAGTCCAAACATCTTAAAAGTCTCCAAGGTTGAGAAACACTGCTCTAAAAGGACGCCAATGACCAGCTGTCTGCAAGGAATGTAAATCCTTCCATTCCCCTCCATCCTAATCAGAGCTGAAGAAGCTTCTTGGATGAGGAGCGAAACGTCTTCAAAGAAAAAAAAAACCAAGAATGTCCAGTTGCCTCCTGAAAAAGCACTTTTGGGATACAGTACTAGAGTGTTATTATTAGGGTTGGTTGTACAGTCGGCCAGATGTTTAGAACGGATTTGGCTGGTGAGCTGAAGAATTTGGCAAGCTTTGGCTCGTCTGCTCCATGCATTAGATGGTTATCAGCAGCTCACAAAAATAACTATGACTTTGACTCAGTGGAAAAGGTGCTACCAGAGTAGATATTGGTGAGCCCCAGACAAATTTTGTTCTTCAGGAGGTTTTTAACTATGGTTGGCTTTTCATATGAGAAAGATAGAACAGATGTTGATCACCCAGTGGACTTCATCCAGCAAATGAGGTTTAGCATTACAGGAGTCCTTCTGAAAAGGAATAATTTTGTGTTTTATAACCTGATGGGCAGCTTCCTTTTTTTGCCCCTAGATGTCACCTTTTCTCCAAGTGCTACGGCGACCTCTACAAAGCCCATCCTGAATTCACAAAATGTATTTATAAACAGTTCATATCCCACCTGCAAAATTCTGTACGGGTGAGTCCCAGAACATGGACAATTTTTTTCTTTCTTTTTTTCAGAGAAAGCCGGCAGTTGTTAGTTAAAAGCAAAGATTCTCAATTTGCAAAAAAATAAAATAAAAATGATTAGGGGACCAAAGACTAAAACATGCAAAGAACGGTTGCCAGATTGGGTACGTTTAGTTTAATGAAAAGAAGGACGGGTGGTGGTGGTGGTGGTGACAAAATAGCAGTGTTCCAATATTTGAGGGGCTTCTACAAAAAAAAAGGGGGGGTGTCAACCTATTTTCCAAAGCTGAAGGTAATGTAACGAGTGAAAACTTATCAAAGAGAGAAGCAACCTAGAATTAAAGAGAAATTTCCTGGCAGTGAGAATTATTAACTGGTGGAATGACTTGCCTCCAGAACTTTGTGGGTGCTGTAATATTGGACAGCCACTTGTCTGAAATGGTTTAGGGCAGAACCTTTTACTTAACAAGTACCCAAAAGTATGCGCTTTGCACATGCCACCCGCACTTGCATGCGGCTCCATGTGCGCTGAATGTGCAACCGCAGCATCTGCGCATGCATGCAGCTTTTGCATGTGCAATGCAAGTGTGTTGTGCACAGGCACTCACGCACACGAGCAATCCCGTGTGCATGCGCAGGAGAGCTCTAAAGACCAGCTGGATTTCCTGCTGCAACTTGCCCGTGCACAGCGGAGGCCCAAAGACCAGCTGGATCTCTGCAATCGTGCATGCGCAATCGCGTGTGAATGCTGAGCTGGAGGTAAGTTGGCCGACAGCTTGTGTGCCTAACAAGTTGGCTCTGCGTGCCATAGGTTCGCCATCACGGGAATAGGATTTTCTGAGCAGGGGGTTGGAGTAGGTTCCTTAGTATTCTGTTATTTTGTTAAAAACTATTAGTGCGAACTTTATTATTTTGGTGATTGTTCCCTGTTCCCAAAGCAATTGGCAGTAAACAGTATCATAACACTGGGAAGAACTAATCTAAATGAACCGCTGCAAAATAAGAGATTTCTCTAAATCTTTTCAAACCTCCAGTGAAGAGGAATGTCCCTCCATGGAGCAATTCATTTCTTCTGTTGCCCTCCTGTTGACCTCTCGTTAGTCGTGGAGCTCTGTTACCTTCCCACTGTAGTGGTATCTATTTACATACTTGCATTTATATAGCAATAGCACTTAGACTTATATACCGCTTTATAGTGCTTTACAGTCCCCTCTAAGCAGTTTATAGAGTCAGCATATTGTTCCCAACAGTTTGGGTCCTCATTTTTCCCACCTTGGAAGGACGGAAGGCTGAGTCAACCTTGAGCCTGCTGGGAGTCGAACTGCCAAACTGTAGGCAGCCGGCAGCAGAAGTAGCCTGCAGTACCGCACTCTGACCACTGCGCCACCAAGGCTCTTGCATTTGAATATGCATTCAAACTGCTAGGTTGGCAGAAGCTGGTGGGAGGATGGGAACTCACCCCATTGTGTGGTGCTCGGGTCTCAAACCTGGGCTGCCGGCTTTCCAGTCAACAAGCCCAGCATTTTAACTGCTGCAACGCCCCTAAAATCATCCAGACCGTGAGATTAAAATCACTTTTAGAAATAACATTGGGCTTATATTTTAGGAAATGTTTTATTAAAATGTTTTGTGTTTTTTTTACAAACAGGCTAGTTTGGAAAGCTATTTTAGTTACCCATTTAAATCATGGCATTCTTAGGTATAGAATTTTATATAATTTAGGTATAGAGTTTTATATAATTTAGGGTTTCCAACTTTGCCAGCAGTAAGATATATTTGGGCCCTATTAAGAGAGATTTAATTTGATGAATACGTAAATCTAGAATAACTCTATTCTTAAAATTGATGGTAAAACTTTTTTCTGGAAAGAGTGAGTACAAAGGGATGCAATTACACTCGCTCCATTGTTGCTTAATTACTACTTTAAAAGTTCTCAGCAAGTACAGTCCTTTTAAAACCATCAATTCAGTTAAAAGTGTTTTGACAATTTAATATGAAGCCTGCGCTTTAGCACCTTCTAAAGTACCTGATTATTAATGCAGAACACTTCAATTTTAAAATCTAAACCTACTGGCACATTTTTGTGAAAAGCTAAAGGAAGTGTTCAAAACATCAAAAACAAATATAGAAGAATTTTGGAATCAGGAACTGGAATTTCCAGTCCTTCTAAACCAACAGGCTCAAGTCTTAAAGAATATTAAGTGTAGAACCTGTAATCTAAAGTTGAATGAATCTTCCCAAAAGATTGTTTTTCATATTTATAGGATACCGTCTAGAAATTTTTTGGAAAGGATGGATTGATAATTATGTGTGTTGGCATTGGAAGAAAATTGAGGGAACTTCAACTCATACTGTTAATATTCCTTTTGGAACAATGTTATATGATAACAGAATTATCGGGAAAACTTTTTAAAGACGTGTATTGTATTAAATGATATACCAGCTGCTTGGAACTTAATATGATCTGAACAAATATATATTTATACTCTAGGAATACCACACAATTATTTAAGAAAACTGCATATTCTGTCAATTGGAAAATCAACATTCTCTCTCCATTTGAGAAGAAATATTGGACAGTTTGGGGAATATTGAAAGCTTATTTTTCTGAGGTTAAAGAGCTGGGAGCTTCTTCTGCTTTGCTGTGCCTGCCCTTCTCTTTGAGAAATAGCAGGGCCTCCTTTTAGTAGCATTTCCTAAATGGCTCAGAACTGAGTTACCCAGAAAAGCATTTGAGTTTTGATCCCTTTTATCATCTGTGTATGTTTTGGTTTTATTTTTTATACTTTTGTGGCGCTTATTACATTTTGTTCTCTGTGTGTTTCTAGTTACTAATATTTTTTCTGTGTGCATTTCTGTGTACTGGGTGGCCTTACCAGCCCCCAGGAGTCGTTTGGTTGCAGGGGATAAATGCTTTCATTTGGAGCAGGCGGTGTCTCCCCTGGGAAAACGGTCCCAGCCCACGTGGCCCATTTCACGGATTTGATCCATGCCTCGCAAAGCTTTTACAGCACTCCCGTCTACAAACCTACTCTGATTTTAAATTTTTAAAATTTATTTATTCGTATGCCACCTTTGTTACATTGACAAACAGCCCCTTCCTCCTCTGCTTCTCACCACCACAACCCTCCGTTGGGCTGGAGGAGAGGGACTGGCCCAAAGTCCCCCAGCTGGCTTTCATGCCTAAGGCAGAACTAGAACTCGCGGTCTCCTGCTTTCTGTCCTGGTGCCATTCTCTGGCTGCTAACGTTTTGCAAACCAACCCGGGCGGCCATCGTGTGTCTCTGCAGGAAGAGGTCCAGGCTCTCAAGGAGGAAGGGAACCTGCCGGTGCTCCTCGAGTCCCTGGATAAGCTTGAGAAAGAAGCGGAGGACAAGGAAGGCCCTGCCTGGTAAGCCTCCTTTGCATGCAGCTCCAGTCTCGGGATTCAGCCCAACGGCTCCGCAGCCTGCAGTTTCTCGTCACGGTCCCTTCTCACTGCCTTCTTTTTCTGAGCTTCGGAACGGTTGGTGCCGCCATGCCTCTCAGGTAACAACGTCGTGTGTTCACTGCAGAGGTGTGGCGCCACTGCAGCATGCCAGGTGGGAGGTTTTATGGCAGTGGTGGCGAACCTTTTACTTATCGAGTGCCGAAAATTACAACCGTACCATCTGTGCATGCATGCCGCTTTTGCACTTGCAGTGCACGTGCGCTGCACACAGGCACTCATGCACACATGAGCAACTGCATGTGCATGTGCAGGAAAGCTCCGAAGACTAGCTGGATTTCCTGCTGCACTCGCACGCATGCACAGCCGAGGCTCGAAGGCCAGCTAGGTCTCTGCAATCGCTCATGCGTGCAAGTTCAATTGCATGTGCATGCTCAGCTGGAGGTAAGTCGGCTGACAGCTTGTGTGCCCAGCAAGATGGCTCTGCATGCCACCTGTGGCCCCCGTGCCATAGGTTCTCCACACGGTTTTATCGTGTCCTCTTCTAGCAGGAGAGCGGATGGCCTTGGTACAAGACAGCCAATGCCTTCGGGTCGCTCCTGACGTGCGCCTTCTCTCTCAAACCAGGCGCCCCAAGGGCATCCCCGAGGAAGATGCTCGTGGAGTGGTCCTGCCCTACCTTCTGAAGCAGCGTAAAGTCCTACAAAAATCCCTGAAGGAAAAGCAGGAGGGCAACGCGCAGCTGGCGGCCGCTGTAGTGGCCGGTCGGCAGAAGATTGCTGAGCTGCAGGAGCAGATCCGCCGGCAGAAGGAAGCGTGGCAGGTGGGTGTTGCCTTGACAAGCAGTCGGGGCTGGGAAATTCGCAGGGGTCGTGGTTGGAGTTTGAGCGTCAAAAGGACCCTTGAAATGCAGGTGGTCCTTGATGGATCCACTTCTTTAGTGACCTTTTGAAGTGCAACAACACTGAAAAAAGTGACTTGCAACTGCTTTTCACACTCAGGACTGTCACTTGCTCAAAAGTTGGATGCTTGGCCACTGGCCTGCATCCAACCTGCGTTGGTGTGTCCTGGGGTTGTGGGATTGCCATTTGTGTCCTTCCCAGCTGTCTTCAGGCAAGCAAAGCCAATGTGGGAAGCCAGACTTGCTTAAGCATTGTGGCAAAAAAAGATCATTAAATCCAGCAAAACTCCTGAACAACAGTGGACATGTTGGGTCGAGGACTACTTGTATAGCCAAATGAACCAAAAGTGGAGATCCAAATCCAGAACCCAAACTGAGGAAGAACAAACATTAAAGAGTTTACTCTAAGGTGTTGGTCCTCACCTTTAAAGTGCTCCATGGCTTGGGACCTGGGTACTTACGGGACCGCCTGTTGTCACCATCAGCCTCCCGCTGATCTGTGCGCTCCCACAGGGTTGGCCTCCTTGGGGTTCCATTGTCAGGATGATGTCACCTGGCAGCCCCAAGGGTTCGAGCCTTCTCTGTGGCGGCACCCTCCCTCTGGAACAAACTGCCCCCAGAGACTCGGACCATTACGGACCTACAGACCTTCCGGCGCACACTGAAGACCTTTCTATTTCAACAAGCCGGTCTGGCCTAGTACCGTCGGTTGGGGATTTTAAAGCTCTTGGCCTGGAAGGCGGTGGTGGAACAAGCAGGTTGGGAAATGGCGGTACCGTATTTAGAGGAGGGGGGTTGAAATCAAGGTTAGGCTTGAGCAGAACATGCTTAAGCTGTTTGGTTATGATATGTTCATTTTAATATTCATTATCTGCATTTTTTTGAAAACTGCTGAAACTGTCCTGGGCAGAAGTTAAAAAGAAGTGAGCAACTCTTAGCTCCATCCGGAAAGGGCGACTCTTCAGATACTGGATGCCCAAAGCTCTCCAATAGGAACCCCCCCTCCACATTGACCTGGGTGAAGGAGATGGCCAGGAATTCCCTGCCATGGCTGGGATACTTACTAAAAACCCGCAGATTAAAGGACTTGTCCATCGTCTCTTTGGTTTGTAAAACAATTTGCGCAGAGTATTGTCCTGCATCCTCTTTCTCTAGATGATTGAGAACTAATCCTCTGCAGTCCTTGGAGACATTCACTCTGTTCTCAAAAGCTGGAAGAAGGACCTTGAAGGCACATGGCTCCCCAAAGGTCACCAGAGCAATATTTCTAGATACGATGCCAACAATTTTATTCCAGGCTA
Organism: Myanophis thanlyinensis; assembly: GCA_017656035.1. NCBI lineage: Eukaryota > Metazoa > Chordata > Lepidosauria > Squamata > Homalopsidae > Myanophis > Myanophis thanlyinensis. The sequence goes on from JAEANM010010719.1 coordinate 9,888, forward strand.
TTCTTTTATAGGGTCCAGTGGTCTTCACTTGGAAAGTGGCAGACTTCCCCTGAATGCCATTCAGTTTTTCCATTCCAGAAGCTTCTGCATGGTCAGAGAGAAGAGAGAGAAGAAACCTTCAAGATTGGGTCACAAGGGACCAAAGAAATTAAAAGTTGGTAATGTAGTTCATGCAATGTACAGGATCTGCCAACACCCTCTTTCTCTAGAGGGCTGAGATGTAATTCTTGGAGACGCTCACTTGCTTTCCCTGCGATGGAACCACATGGCTCCCCAAAATGAAGATGCAGCACACCGTCCAGCTTTGGCCCAGCCTCTTCCCTCTCACTGGAGCCATTTGTGATTGTGCCCTGCTCTCCCCATGAAACATATTGGTCACCTTCTGACCTGTGGGGCTTTTCTTCTGGCATCAATGTGCTATTCAGCCTGGACGCATCGGTTCTACTGAACTGGTAGCGGCAACGAAGTTTGGCCCCGCCCACCCACCTCTGCCCTTTTCTATCCTATATCCCCCTTTTCTGTTTTACGCACCTGAATTGGGTGGAACAGCTGTTTTGCATGCCTCCACAGCCTTTCTAATCACCTGGGCTGCCCTCCAGAACAGAAGAACTGGGTTTTTAGAAGCTGCGTGGTAGCGTGGTTGGCCCATGCATGCAAAGTGTGCACACACCAGACCAGTAGTAAAACCAGTTGAATTCCACCACCGTCTGGCATCATATCTTTAAGCCTTTTGTCCATCGAGTTTTCTTGGCAAGGATACTCGGAATGGACCATGCTTTGTCAGAACTCTCCACCATGACCTGTCGTTGTGGGTGACCCTGCATGCATAGTTCATAACGCTGAGCAAGACCCTTCACCATAAGAAGTCTGTGCTCTATGAAGGGGTGAGTGTGCTTTGCTGGCATTTAATTAGAAGCTGGGTGGTTTTTAATTGGAGGTATTGCGGTAAAAATCTCAGCACTGGACTAGATCTTCTACAAAGACCGTGGAAATCTGAGTTTCTTCCCAAAGTTGAAAGTCCCCAGCAAATTCTTCCTTGATATTTAACTCAAAGTCTGGGAGCTGCGTGCATATAAGTCAAGTGGCTCCAAGCTGTGGAAAAGTTATAGCTTTTTCATGTGTGGCAAACAAACTTTCCCTTCACATCTATTTCTTCAATGCATTTGCTTCAAATTCCTCAGAAATCAGCTTCAAAACCTTCCAGTGCTTTGGCCAAATTGATCAGTTTCAATAACGATTGGTGCCTGGGGTGCAATCTCAAACCATTTGAACCCCACCAACGTTGACAAAATCCCCATCGGTCAATTGCAAAAGGAATATTGCTTACAGCCGTTTCCATCTTTTGACGAGACATTTAAGAGCTTGAAAGAATATCTGCCTCCCTGGTCCTGGGTGGATTAAAATCCCAAATGCGGTATAAACATCTGAGTGACAGTGTAACCTTCCCTGATAAGGTTCTTGACACCTTCCTGACATTTAACCTTCATCTGCATCATGTCCCACTTCTTTGCCATAGTGTTAAAGTTGGAACCAGCTCAAAAAAACCACCCGAAACCTTTTAATAGGATTTGTTGTTTGAAAATAGACTATCCGATAGATTCTGATTTTGATGTAGAACTTTAGTAATTCTTCATGATTCAGGACTTTAGTCATAACACTGTTTTATAATTTAGTCAGTTTTAGATATTCAGATATTGTAGTATTTTACTTTTTGTATTATAGTGCTTAGCAGTCTAAACCATTTTATTTATTTCTGCTGCTCTTCCAAAGAAAGTTTACAAAATTGTACAATATGCTCACCAGTGACCATAATAAAGGTAGTACTATTACAGACCATCTTTCTCTATCCACAGACATTTGATAAAAACGTTAGCTGAATATGTTTCAAATTGTAAATTACTTCTGGATATTATGATGTATTTAAATATTTTCTAACCCAGGTTGTGGTTTTGAAGGAGAAAGATATAAGCAAAAGTTATATTCCTTTGTATAATTATTAAAATACGCACAGCCTGTCCTTACAAATCAGTAGGACTTTGCTTTGAAAAACAGTCAAACAAGTAATATTTTTCATTGCAACAGGAAATTAAATGACCAGATATTTTAGGTTACATGTGTCTGAGATCTCAGAAGCTATGAATTCTATACAATCTTCCTATTGATGGAATTAATTAATTTGGATTTGTCATTTTTATTTATGTGCTCTGGACTTCCATTATTATTAAATTTTGACTGAAATTGGGTTTTTACTCCTGTTAATTAAATCTGTATTATGGAGTAACATAATACATCCATATAAACATAGATAATGGTATCATCTTTATGTTTCTTATGTTAAAGCTAGAAACATAAGTAAAACAGACACAACTTACCAGATCCTAAGAGAACGATTGATAACCACAAGCCGAGTATGCTCTTGTGGGACATGTCAGTGGCTGGGGTTTCAACAAGAAGTGAAGACAAATCTAGACAAACTTCTGCTAAATATACAAGGACGGCCTCTTTGGTTTGAGAGAGGTTGCAGGTACAAAATTGTGCAGCCCTCTTCTTACTGTACTTGCAATTTGTTTTTTTGTTTTATGCATTTCCATTTATTTATTCAATTGATATAGGGCAGTGGTGGTGAACCTATGGCACATGTGCCAGAGGTGGCACTCAGAACCCTCTCTGTGGGCATGCACGCCATCACCCCAGCTCAGGTCCACCGCATTTCTGCATTGCGTTTTTCACTGTTGTTTGCAAGGAAACAGACAAGTTCAATCCATCAATTGCAAAAGTAAAAGATTTTACCTCCTGCAGAGCTCCGGTGTTGTGATGCCCTGTCTCTGCTCTGGCCAGCTGGACTTCAGCTCTCAGCCGTATACGCGCGTGCAAGACAAAGACTTGTAGTTTGGCCATTTGGTCTCTAAAAGGTTCACCATCACTGATATAGGGAAATATTATTCTCATATTCTGGGCCACTAACACAATTGGATCATAAACGATACCTTCTAGAAGATCTAGAACAGTTGTTGCAAATCTTTTACTTACTGAGTGCCAAAAAGTACGCTCTTTGCACGTGCCATCTGCACTTGCGTGTGGCTCTTCCATGTGCGCTACATATGCAACTGCACCATCTGCACATGCATGCAGCTTTTGCATGTGCAATGCACACGCACTGTGCTGCGTGCAGGCACTCACACGCACATAAGCAATCGTGTGTGCATGCGCAGGAGAGCTCTGAAGGCCAGCTGGATTTCCCACTGCAATCATGCACATGCACAGCAGAGGCCTGAAGACCATCTGGGTCTCTGCAGCAATTGTGCATGTGTGCATGTACAAGCTCAGCTGTAGATAAGTTGGCTGACAGCTTGTGTGCCCAGCAAGATGGCTCTGCGTGCCACCAATGGCACCCGTGCCATAGGTTCACCATCACGGATCTAGAAGAACAAGTTCTTGTAGTCAAGGTTCCAACTGATGAACAAGCCAGCAATTTGAGACGATCAGATCTCTTTAAGCTTATTTATTGAGTACATCATTTCATCACGGATGAAGCAAAACCAACTCTAATTCCCACAGTGTTCACTTAATTAAATAATGAAATGTTTTCGCTTCTCCTTCGAGCAGTTCACATTGTCTAATTAGGTGTTCTGGCATCACTGTGGCAACTCCTTCAGGCCCTTGCCAAACATCAGTTGAGATTTATTTATTTATTTTATTTATTTATCAAGATTTCTTTACTGTCCCCTCTCCCGAAGGACTCGGGCCGGTGTACAGCCAACTAAAAAACATAAATGTATAACAATTTAAAATACAATTAAAATTAATTAAATTAATGGCCAAATAACTAATTATAAATTTAAAAAGTTTTAAACAATTTAAAAATTACACATTTAAAACTAATTAAAAAACCCATTAAAACCCAATTGAAATCCCCCAACCGATAGTACTAGGCCAGACTAGCTTGTTGGAACAGAAAGGTCTTCAGTGCACACCGGAAGGTCTGTGATGGTCCGGATCTCCAGGGGCAGTTCGTTCCAAAGGGAGGGTGCCCCCACAGAGAAGGCTCGAACCCTTGGGGCTGTCAGACAACACCGTCCTGACAATGGAACCCCAAGGAGGCCAACCCTGTGGGAATGCACAGGTTGGCGGGAGGCCGACGGCAACAGGCGGTCCCATAAGTACTCGGGTCCCAAGCCATGGAGCGCTTTGAAGGTGATAACCAACACCTTGAATCGCACCCGGAAGGCCACAGGAAGCCAATGCAGCTCGCAGAGGAGAGGTGTAATGTGGTAGCTCCGAGGAGCCCCCAGGATCACCCGCGCAGCCGCACTCTGCACCAACTGCAGCCTCCGGATGCTCTTCAAGAGGAGCCCCATGTAAAGAGTGTTGCCATAGTCTAGGCAAGAGATAACAAGGGCGGAAGTGACTGTGCGAAGAGTGCCCCAATCCAGAAAGGGCTGCAACTGGAAGATCCTACGGACCTGATAAAAAGCCCCCCTGGAGACAGCTGCAATCTGATCTTCCAACGACAGCCATACATCCAGGAGGACACCCAGATTACGAGCCCCTTCCGCGGGGGTCAACAACTTTCCCCCCATGGCCAAGCTGGCTGTATCTGGGCGCAGGAAACCACAGCACTCAGTCTTGGCCGGGTTGAGCTGGAGTCTATTTTGACCCATCCAACTCTGCACGGCCTCCAGGCACCAGTTCTTCACTTCGACGGCTTCGTTGTGGTGGCCTGGGGTGGAGATGTACAGCTGAGTATCGTCAGCGTACTGATGGAAATCCACCCCAAAGCTTAGAGATGACCTACTGTAAGTGAATCCAGCTGTCCCATTGATTTTGCACGTCAAAAGGTCACAAAAGAGGGACCACATGACCCTGTGTCATGCAACGGTTATAAATATGAGGCAATTGCCAAGCATCTGAATTTTAATCACGTGATTGCGAGGGTGCTGCAATGCTCATAAGTGTGAAATACGGTCAAAAGTCACTTTTCTCAGTGCTATTGCAACTTCAAATGGTCACTGGCAATAGTAGTGCTTCACAGTGCTTTACAGCTTATTCTAAGTGGTTTACAGAGTCGGCCTGTTAAGGATGGTCCCCCGTTAGGAGAACAAGTACACAGCGAAGCATTGTGAGAGTGGTGTGGTAAAACACACAACCAGAATACAGAGCCACTGAGTAGAAAAATAGGTTTTTACTTCCGTGGAAATAGAGGTTTTGCAAAGTACATCAATCAGTCCAAATTCATACACAGTCAAGTCAGTCAGTCATCAAACAGTTCAGTCCAGAGATAATCCAATAATCAAAGTCCAGTAACAAATATACAGTTCAGTACGCAGTTTGCAAACAGTAGCAAAAGTCACAGTAGATCCTCGCTGTTTAATACATGGCAGCAACTCCTCAGCAATTCCAGTAACCAGTAATCAATAACTCACATCTGCCAGTGATTCTGGCTCCATGGCCTGGGATGTGGAAATGGCGAGAACAATATGGACAACAACAGCAATGGCGATCCTGGCGACCTGACCCATCTAGTTTGGAGATGAGGAGGTGTCCGGACCAATGGTGGCAGCAACGGCGGCGTCCGGAACAACAATGGTCTCAGGGATCGGTCTCTCCTATTCCCTCCCGGACTAGAGTGACAGAGATGGGGGAACGCCTGGCAGCTTCTTCCCTTGACTGTTATTATGAACGTTTTCACCAGCGCAGAACTTTTAAGGACTGGCCCCCTACTAAATTTATTCCCCAAGGGGTTTTTAATTTGGATTTTTTAGT
>JAEANM010010720.1:0-15650 GCA_017656035.1 Myanophis thanlyinensis
ATATATATATATATATATATATATATATAATGCCTGTGCCTCCGTTGTAGCCCGGCTTCTATCTTAAGATCAATGCGAAGATTGACTCCCTTGTTTTAAAAATGTAGAAAAAAATAATGGCTGCCTGTCTAAAATGGCGGCCACCACATGTCTGAGCTCCACGGCCTTGGTAGCGACCATGGAGAGACAGCTTTTGGCCTGCAGGAGGGTTGCCATTTTAAATGAGAAAAAACGGCGGCCGCGTGTCCAAAATGGTGGCCGCCACATGTCTGAGGTTCATGGCCTTGGTAGCAACCGCGGAGAGACAAGAAATGTATTGCACCACACCCACAGCTTTGGGAGCAGCCATGGGCTGAATGCTGAGGTCCCCATGCCTCGGAAGCGGTCGTGGGTCCATCTGTCCGCCGGAGCCTTACAGGTTAGATGGGATGCGCGTGTGCGCTCGGGAAGCCTTAGCAGACAGCCATCTCAAAGAAAAATGGCACAGCGGCGCTGGCGACTACTCAAGACTCATGGCCTTCGCAGATCTGGCTTCCGAAGAAGCAATTTGGGCATCACAACTGCCCACCGCTGATTCTGGTCTCGGTAGCGGCCTAGAATCATGTCCCTCAGCGGCCTGCGGCCTTGGCAGCGACCAGAGGCCCACTTCCCATAGATTTTAGTGAGAGTCGAAGTCTCTGGCTGAGGGAAACGCAAGCAGAGCTGATGAGCTGCAATAGTAGCCAAATTGGCCTGATTGAAAAGCTTAATTAAGGCTACAGGGAAGAATTATTCTAAGGCATAAGCTTTGCTGTCTGAGGGATTCTGGGAGTTGAAGTCCACAAGTCACAAAATTGCCAAGTTTGAAGACCCCTGTTCTAAGGGATCCGAAGCTGTAAGGAAGAAAAAACTCACGATTGATGATTTAGAAAGATTATGTAATGGTTGGGAGAGATAATTCACAGTCCAGATCTATTGCTGACTGAGTAGAATTCTGGGAGAGGGTAGGAGGAGCCTCGCCTTTTAAACTTCTACCACTCATTCAATAGATCTATTAATGGCAGGCTAACCCAAAGATTGTGGATTATCTCTTCACAATCAACAGAGAAGAACCTAGTGTATTGTGGTTTATTGTTAACCATGATTAAATAAACTATGGCTTAGCGAATGTGTGAGCAACAGTTGCTGTCACCAATTCTGTAACTATGAAATCTTTCTGGAAAAAGCAGAGCTTATAGAGCAGAAATAAGTGAACTAAGTAACAGAATAATTCTGGAGATCCACTAAGGAAAAGGTTAGTTATGTTTGATCAAATGTAGACAAAGATAGAATCTTAAAAATGTAACTTCTTCTCCAGAAACAGAAAATAATTGCCCAGTAAGGGTAGAATCTGCTCAAGGGAACCCAATTCAGTAATTTTCAAAGCACATTAAATAATCATGTTGGTCCATGACAAAAATAATCCCCAAAAATCCCCACAGCTGGAACAAGTACCAATTTCATGAACCAAATTAAGCACTGATTTGAAGCATTTTCAGTATTTGTCTTACTGAATGGAAAACCTATTAACACTGAAATAATGACAATTTATCTTTGTTTTTATTGTTGTTTATTAAAAGTGTTTTTGTTAAAGGAACTTTTATTATTACCATCCAAACGTATGATAGTATCCATAGTTAAACTGTACAAAGAATATTTTTAATTTCTATTTGTCTTGTCTCCAGACTAGTTCCCTAATTTTGTAGCACATCCTAAATTAAAGTAGCCATAATCAAGTTCTCAATCATAATTTTCATTTACTAAATGATAAATAATAAATCCATTTTATTTTTTATTTATATTTATTTTCTTATATAAGCATAAAACTTTTGCTAAGAATTTACATCAACATTTGTTGGCTTAGATACCATACAATGCCTAACTGCATACTTCAGATGTGATAACAGATAAGATCATTCCCTAGTTCTGTAATAAACCTGAACAATTTTGTTTAATAAGTTTCTCCATTCTATGCACAATGTTATAAAATTATTTTACACCCCCAATGCCATTTTCTTTATACAGTAGAGCAGTCCATCTAACCTGTCATCATTTTATGGTTCTTTTGGTATGTTCATTGAGTAATTGGTTCAGTGTTGCTTTTCCTTTTGGTTTGAAAGTTTCATCAGCCTCAGTTCATTTCAAATTTTAGACTTCTTAGAATTCCAGGTTGTTTTTTTTAATCTTCCTTGGCAACCCTTTCCTCTTCTCATCACTTACAGGCTTTTTTAATTGTAGATGTTCATTCACTAAGTTTTTGATTAGACAGCATGGTTTCTCTTAAATTTTTTTCCCTAACTTGAATTATCTGGGATCATGCTTTCAGTAACTTCAGTATCTTGGACCAGCACTTAATTAGAGATAAATCTATTTGTCTCAGACCTGTCTTACTCTCTGGAGAGACTAGGTGTTCCTTGGTAAATGCATCAGGAAGCTCTCAGTCAAACAAAGTTTTTTGTGGAAGGGATAATGTTTTGACACCAACTTTGTTGTCAAAATGTTATTCATCAGTTTATGAAGTCTGCTCCTTTGTTTTTAAAAAGCCTTTTTACCCCCCACTTTATTTTTGGCCATATTAGTGTCCTGATTTGGGGATTTCCCAAAAGAGGTCCTTGCAATCCACTTTTATCAATGAAATAATGAAATATCTGCTTACTAGATATGTTTTCTACTACAATTACTGGAAAAAAAATAACAGTAGTTTATAATTTTTTTGCGGCAGTTCTCAAAGTAGAAGCAAAGTCTTTCATTATTGGAGAAATCCATCAGATTTCTTTCAAGACCATTGAAACCAGAAACATAATTCAAAGAATCCACCACAATCACCATCAAGATATTTCTCAGATCAAAAACTTTACAAAATGTGCAGATTTAAGGAAAGTTTAAGATAAAAATGTGTGATTTTTGGATAATAATGTAGCATATAACCCATGAACTTTGGAAAAGTTGCAAAATTATCCGGAACTTTGATGGAACAAACTTAAGGAATATATGTAATACTGGATACAATAGTAACATCTGTTTTAAAATGTCTAGACATCTCATAAAGAAAGCACAAAGGTTTGGTCACTAAACTTTATGTGACTTTATATGTTAACTAATGAAATGCATGACTGTTTTCAAACTAAATTTGCCTACAGAAAAAAAAGTCAAATTAGAGAAATGCAGTTTATTTTCATCTGAAAGCAACATGCTAGAAATGTTTTAAAATGTCTATGTATATTTGTGGAACATAATAATAAAACCCCTTTCCTTAGTCATAGCATGCTTTGCTTTTTTTTAATAGGAAGCCGATTAATCATGCAAAATTTTGTTCATGTAATTGCATTAACAATCTAATATATACATGCTGTTTCAAACCAGAAATTATCCTTTCCACAGCTTATATTCAAAGCCAGTTAAATGTTGCCTGTTAGATAGTGATCATTTGGAAAAGACTCAAGATAGATGCAAAGATCTACTATGCAGTGGCCTTAGAAAACTACCTTCTTCTTTTAGTTTCTGGGAGACAGGAAAGGGAAAGAGGAAACAGCATGGAACCAAGAGCTGCTTCTGCCAAGAGGCTGATCTGTTGAAGCTTGTCCCACTAATTTCTCATTACAGCATATTCAGGGACAGCTTCCTAGTTGAAAATCAGAACTGGTACCATCTTTTGTCCTTGTATTTGACCATTACCTGAAAGAATAGAGATAATATTCAAGTGACACAAAGATATGAATGTTTTCCTTTCATCCTAATATTCTGCATATGAACCCTAAACCTCAACTTCCAGAGATTGCCTATCTGTTGGGGTACTTGTAGACTGTATGCTGGAGCAAATATTTGAAAATTTGGGAAATTGATGTATCATGCCTTGCCCAGGACCAGGAATTCTGGTGCTATAAGAGCCATAAAGGAAGTTGGGAGTGCATGGGGTGGGGTTTTTTTTTTTTTGTTTTGAAAAAGACCTCTCCAAACACTTAGCCGGTTTCTGTTTGGGGTTGTATTAAGGAGTCAATGCAGTTGTTTGTATTAATTCTGCCAGAGTCGTACATTTTTCCAAATGATTCTGAATGTTTCAGAGAGACAATGGGTGAGACTGCGTGGGTTAGTTGTGGGCAGAGCATCAGCCAACTCCCAATCAGGCAGCACAGATGTTCTGGCACCCCTGGAAATTACTCCAGCAGAAAGCTGAAGGGAAAATTAGTAGTAGTTTGGCTAGCCAACTGAAAGAACTGGATTCAATCCTGTAAAAAAACTATTTTGAAAAGAGACTTCCTGTTCCTAACTGAACACACGCACCAGGAGAGAGCTCAGAAGGATTCCTCCCCGGAGTGTTGCTCTTCTGCCTTCTCACTGAAGGGACTGTTATCCCATCAGCTTTTATGACCCACCCAGTCAGGGTGTGTCGAAGAACTTCCCCTCAAGTCCCTCCAGTACAGCTGTAAACTGAGGAATTGATCCTGGAGTTGAACTCTGAAGCTGTCTGCATGCCAAAAGCTGGGAGCAGAGGGGCTGCAATCTGTTTGGGATCGAAGAAGTTGTAGTTTTGAAATTCACCTTTCAAACTGACTAAGTTATGTCTTCATTTCTTAATCACCTTCAACGATTATTCTATCTTAAGTCAACTTAAAAGAAACTTGTATATTAAAATCAAGGAATAAGCTGTATTAGAATGTTTTGGTTTTGTTTAAACAGTGCTTTTTTGTTTTTAAAAACTTTAATACTTTGAAGGAAAAAGGGCGAAAGAACCCCCCCTTTTTTTTCTCAGAAGGCCAAAGAATTTGAAAGAATACAATAAATTTTGTTAATAAAAATGGTGACAGTTCACAAACATTACTAGGTGAAAATAGAAATATACATTATTTCCATAGCAAGGAAGATAAAACAGGAATGGTTAAATTGCTTACTCTATTTAAAGAGGTAAATATGTTCTTATTTGAATACTACTTCTGGAATTTGTGCTTGTGAAGAAAAAAATGAAACTTTGAGTTTGGTTTTGTTAATTAGATTTGGTCGAAATAGCTAGTTACATATTAATGTGTAAAAGCAAAAAGTTGAGGTTGGAGCGTGTTTATCTTGTACTGTGCTAGGAAGAGTTGGAAATCAATGCTCCCTTTTCTTTTTCTCTTTCCAATTCTATTTCACAACCCCTTTCCCTCCCTTGATTTCTTATTTTCTTTTCCTTTTTGTATTTTATATAATAAAATAAAAATGACAAAAAGTTTAAAAAAAACTACTTTGAAAAGTATAATCAGTGCTGTTAAAACAGTTTCTATCCCAGCTTGTCAGTCAGTCATTTATTACAATTTCTCTTTCTTAAGTACTTTTGTTCACCACAATTACTGCTGCTGGAATAAGGAAAAAAATAAATGCACTAAATATGGCCTAAAATAGGTAAGAAGGTCTGAAACAAATCTAATTTACATGTCATTTGCCGAATGGAGTGAATAAATCAGTTCAAAGGTATCCCTCATCTCAATGCACAGTAAAGGCAAGAAATGCTACTCCGGAATCAACACCCACCTCATGTGCATGTTTGGAAAATGCCTCTGCACTTGACATCATTCTTGCTGTCTTTTCATCTAGTTCTCCAAGTTTTTGTCCCCTTTCATCAAGAGCAAGGCGTGCACGGGCCAGATCTCCAATAGCACCTCCTGTAGCTCCTTTCAAACCCTCAATTGATCCAGGAATATGCTGAGCAAGTGTACGAGATGCTTTTCCTGATGTTGCTTCGCCAACTGGAAATGGAACAGAATTAAACATATTTTATTGTGTTTCCTGAAACTTCCTGCCTACGTCTATGCCAACAGACAAAGTAGATTATAGAAAGAAATTTCATTCATATCACAGAATCAAAGCATTATTGAATCACAGAGTTGGGAGAAGTACTTTAGGCCATCATGAATCCAAAATAAAACATGCCCAATAGATGGCTGTCTAAATTCAATTCTTCCAATGGAGTTCATCACTTCCTTTGATAATTAGTTGCACTTGAGATTAGGATGGTTTTTCCCCTAACATGAATTTAGAACCTGTCTTCAGGATGTAGATATCAAATTTTTGCTTTCATTTGGCATATCTTCAAATAATTCAAAATTGTATATTTTGCCAATTCTAAAGATTAAACATTCTCAATGTTTTCAATCCTTGGTAGGAGGGAGTGTTTAGTTCCTTGTTCATTTTTGTTCATATGTGAATCTGTTTGTTTATATGACTATTTCTGAAAGTATGATGTCTATAACTGGCCAATGTACTTGAAGTAACATGTGATCGAGTAGAATAACATGTCATTATGGCTCCCAATGACTCAAAAACTATACTTCTCTTACATACAGACTGAAATTGCATTTTCCTTTAGGTGCTATGCTAAACACTGCTGAGTCATATTCAGTCTGTACTCATCTACTGTTTTAAGATTGCTCTTCCAGATCCTGATACTAACCGATATTTTTCCAATTCTATATTGGTTTGTATTTCTGTCTCCTATGTGATTTGTCAGTGTTAAATGTAATTCTGTTATCTTTGCCCATTTTGCTATTAATATTTGATATTTGAGGGACCACATCTCCCAATTGTATCTACCAATCCCACCAGATCCCGCATGCTGTGTGTCCTTCAGCTAGAGAACTTTATTTGATGGGTCCTAGGCAGCAAACCTTCTCTGCTGTGGTCCCTGCTTTATCTAACATCCTTTTCTCAAAGTGAAGCTGGCATCATTTTTTTTTTAATCTTCCTGGAGGTCCCTTAAGATTTAGTTATGTTAGCAGACCTCCAGATCCCAGGAGACTGATGAAATATTGAAATATTTCTCTTGTGGTATTAACACCCACTGTTTGCCCAATATTATTTTTAGTTTTGTGCTTTGACTTATTTTGATTTCTTCCTTTTTTATTTTCTCATTGGAATTGTTTGCAATGCTTTTTCAATAACTTCAATAACCCCACCAATTTTGTGCTATAATATAAAGAATAAACTGTACAAAATAAGTACTATTTATTGAAATACTTCAGGAATATCTGCAAAAGGACTGCTTCATGTCATCATTAAAATCCTGGCTACCATGGGAAAACAGCTTCACTCTCAGAAAAATATTGTTCTGAATGGGATAACTCGCTTCAGAATTTTATTCTGCAGAACAGTCTTCTCCAGTACAGAGCCTTCTAGATGTTCAGGTCATTTGAGAATTTTAGCAGGTATACTTCTTGATTCACTGGCTCTTCCCAGATGGTGGAAAACAACCAACATATAGTAAACTTTTCGCACCCCAATTTCAATTTTAGGGGAAACTATTCATGATGAAAATAGGGACAAATAGATGAAGAAAACGTGTGTTGTGCACCTATCAGATCATTTTGTAATCAAGAAACCCAAGTATATGCAATTAATATTATATTGCAGTAAGTTAAGGTTATAATATACAATGATTCCCCCCCACACAACCTCAATAGAATAAAAAGCAAACATACCCATATTGTCCATGAAATAAATCCCAGAATCTAGTAATACCTTTATTTTGTCCCAAAATGGTACAGAAGAGTGCAAACTTTCAAGTTCTCAAGAACTCTTCATCAGGCAACATGTAACAAAAAGCAGGGAATGGAGAAGCAAGAAAGTCCAAAAATTAGGCCAGATGTTTCAGCCATGAGGTCTGAAGTCAGTCTTAAGATGAATGGAATATACTGAATGCAATAGAAAGTTGTAGGCATTATTGATGTCAGACAATGACACTACTAAGTACATGCAAGTAACTGATGGCTTTTGACTCCTCAGATTAACCTTATGTTAGCACAATAAGATACTAGTTGCATATATCTGGGTCCATTTTTTTCCTTCTTTTTGTGGAAATCATTGGGTGAGATATTCATACAATGCATTTTTTTATCTTTGGATACATAATAGGCATTATTCAGTACCTCCATCTTAGCTTTTAGCACACAGATACATAGCAACTTTCTAGAACGTTCACATTTTGGTGTTAAATAGTATAATTTAAATTATCCATTAGAACAACATTTGCAAAATTGTTCAAATATTAGTTTTGAACAACCATTTCAGAAAGGCCAGTGTCATACAATCACAATTTTATTCAATTTATCTTCATTTTCTATATTTTACTTTGATTCCTATTTTTTCGTGATACATTATATAGGTAAAAAACTTACACAGTTCTTCTCGGTCAAGTGTTCCACCAGTTCCACCAAATAACCCCTTCAGAAAACCTCTGTACTGGGCCTCTGGAGTGTCCATGGGAATGAATAAATCACCAAGCATGTCCTGTTCAAACAACAGCACATAAAACCAATCCATTTCAAGTCTTTTCAACCAAACTTCACAAGAGAAGCCCCTGAATATTTATAAGGCTACATGTAAGATATACCAACAGATGAATTTTAAATGTTAAATTCATCTGCTGGTTGCCAGAAGCCAGACGAAAAATTCATCTTGGAAAATCAGTAATCCTCCCAACAATGAGAACTCTGATGGATCACACAAAAGCTTCTCTTGGTCAGAAAAGTTCCTTCTTAGAGTTAGTAGATGTTTTCTTATGCTGTGGGATATAATACATGTGGTTGAACTTTCAGGCAATATAAGGCAAACTCTGTCCCTGACTTTTCAATCTTTTTCAAGACCGTCTCATTTTTTGATTTCACCTTTAGTAACCAGTGTGGCTATGTTGAACCCTGCTGGCATGTATGGAAACAAAGCTTTACATCTCATGACAGATCATGGTTAACATTCAGGGGTACATCTAGAATCTATGCAACAGCACATCCCCCTATGCTTTTAGAGTAAGATTACCAGTGATGTACAGCTAAAATGTTCCCAAAAATGGCTCTATCAACTCCATTGCAGCCATTAACTGTAGAACAGCGACATTTGGTGTGCCAGGTGTTAAGACTCATCTATAGGTTGTGGCCAGTCTGATGATGACTGTCAACTGGCTCACAAAATTCCAGATAATTTAACAATTGGCCTTCATAAGCCGGTGTGAGCCATCACCAGCACACCACTGGATATTGCCACCCACAATGACTCTTGTCCTCACCCCATGCATCTTTTTAGCATTGCTATAGGAGCATCAGTACACAATGTTCTTGCAAAAGGTGGTGGTGTTATAAGCTTTTTTCACTACAAAAGTAATAACCTAGCATCTCACAAGAATGCTATGTAAGAATACTGAATGAGCAGAAAAGCACTGCACCAATTCCGAACATCAAGAAAAGGAAAAGATCATCTATACCAGGTATGTCCAACCCACATACCACATGTGGCCCCACAAGATTGTAATAAAAAATATTAAAAGAACAAAGGAAGTTTGTTATTTATATACATTAACAATGTTATATATTTTATACTGAACCCAAGACAATTCCTCTTCATTCAATATGGCCCAGGAATGCCAAAAGATTGGTTGCACTTGATGTACTGTATACATATTCCAATAAAATGAACACTCATGCAATTTTGTCAAAAAGTGACTGAGCACTCAATACACTACAGGACAATCAGCACAAGTTGTGAAAAGGATAACATTGCTATACATCAAAAACAGCTCAGAGATAACAAACTATTATAACTACATGGCATCATCATAGCACACCTAAAGCCCTTCAAAATGTCCTAAGTAAACTGAAAGATCCAGTAGCCCCAGAAATAAAAACGGGAATCATCTACAACATAGAGTGTAAGAATTGTAACAGCCACTATGTAGGACAAGACTAGCAGAGTATATATCTATGAGTACCAACTAGCAGTCAGAAGACTTCTTAATTACACAATACATTGACAGACTTCACTATAGTTTCAATTTGGTACTCATGAGCATTCTAGTAAAGTCCAAAAATACTAGAGAATTCCTTGAAGCCTGGCACTTAGACAAACTAGCCAGAGATAAAACAAATTTATATACCACTCAAAAGAAACAAGAGTAAGAAAAAGGAAACAAAAAAACCAAAACACTTCTTCACCAGCAAACAACCAGATAAGCAGAGATTAACACCAAGATTAATATTAGACCAACAGTCAAACAGTAAACAATACCCCAATCAAGGAACCACCAAGAGCATTCCCCAAAACACTGACAGGATAAACTACTTGTATGTAAACAGAGCAAACTCTGCTCTCTTCTTGCATTGATGATGTTACCTACTGAAATGTACACAACAAAACAATCAAGCTCCAAGAGCATCTTTGGACCCCCACAGGCTCCTCAGTGCTTAATGTATCTTAGTCCTACCTCCTGGCACCATTTCATTCATGGATTGGGACTCCTGAGCATCACCTGTCCAGCTGGCAGAACAGGTAGTGTTTGGGAGAATATTACTTGGCAATCCTGTATTTCAATCTGCAAATTAACAAACTAAATTTGACTTCCAGGTCTGGTTGAATTACATTTCACAATGCCATTGGTGCCAAAGCTGCCTCCTCCCAGGAACTATCCATTGTTTAAATCTCTGATATTCATTCCTTGCTCTAGGCAGGCAGTTTCCATGCCTGTCACAAACCCATCTGACTGTTCCTAATGATCAATCCACTCATAAATCAAAGGTCTCTCTCCCCTGAAGAATTCTTGGTACAAGAGGATTTGAGTTCATCATCCAGGGATTATATCCTGCCCTACCATAAAGAACACTTTTCTCAAAAGGATTTCCCTAATACTCTCATTCTTCCTGGCAACCAGTGAGCTGCCATTTTGGGAGAGCTGAAACTATCATGTCACAAATATTGTCTGCATTTTCAGACTCAAATCATCTCCAGCTCAGCCACTTTGGATTCAAGGAAATAAACTTTTTTGGCATTGCACTTTTACAGCACAGAAGCTACGTTTGTCATTATATTTCAACATCTACCTGCAGATTGTCAAACATTTCCTGGCTATAGTTCAGTCGCTGGACTTCTGTTGGAGAACCAAGATACAAAGCTTGTCCTTCATTGGTAAAACAAAAGGTCCGGGCAATCCTTGTATCTGTTTCAGGCAAGTAATTCACATCTAGCAGCGAGCGGAGGCTGGGTAAACTGAAAATAAACAGGTAGATTCTGTAGAAACAGGTTTTAACACAATATTCTATGCAGTCATATTGACTGCCATATTTTCACAGCTGTGATTCAAGCAAATAAAAAAAATTATGCATATAATCAGAATGACTGGCTGCAGATCTATGAATAATTATTTGGGAAAAAGTCATATTAAATGCTATACAATTATCAACATTAAGTTATAAGCCTCAAGATTAGAATAGAAAATGAATGTACCAATCAATTGCTATGGCAATTGCAGGTAGGGATTCATCCTCTTTTCAAATTCATGGATTGTATTGTATATAATGTATTTAGCAATGCTAAATTATCTGGCACTTGTAAATTAAACTTGCATATAAAGTCACTTCTTTGAGCCACTAAAAAGAGTAAGAAAACTTCAGACTCAGACAGGCTCTGCCAACTACAGAGAACGATCTAAATACTATAAAATATTTCTGTAGCTATAAGGACATAGATAGGCCATCTTCTTGAGCTTGAGACGTGCATGTGGTGTTTATGCCCTGCTTAAGGTAAATAGCTGGGGATAATATTTTGGATCACATGCTTGTCTGGGTTTTGGAGTGGGGTTAAGAGATTAGATGAATGATTGAAGCTTTCCTTAGACATATATTCTATTCTTTGGGAGAAGACCATTAGATACAATAATCTAAGCTGTGAAGATAATTTCCAAGGTTAACAAGTAAGCAATCAGAAATTGAAATTAGCAGGATCAACACAGGAAATTTCTCCCCAAATGCCTAGAAATCATTTGGATGGTTCTAGCTATATTTTAAGGTGATTTGTGAATTTGAATAAATAAAATGCATAGAATTTGGAGTTCTTGATGTGCATATACTGTATATGTGTTTTCTTAAAACATTATCTTGACCAGAATCTCCTTGGAATTCTCCTTCAGAGGGATCCATCTTTACCATCACCTAACAGACTTCATTGTTCAGCTATTAGCGAAGAGTGCCACTTTCCTCTTCACCTCACGGATTGTGTGTGGCAAGAAAGGATCATGGCTTACATTCATGAAATGGTATCAAGTACCTCAGTATCATGATATGCCCATTGGCACAAAAGCATGCCAAGCAAACACTGTCACAGAGGGTCACTGCATCTGCTCGCAAAAATAATGTCTCTGTGATGTTGTGAACATAGAGGCATATCTGGGAAGGCAATGAAAATACTTTGGCTTGTTTCTCTGAGCAGACAATGGCAAACTGGTGATCTCCTGGATTCTGGGAGCATGAAGAATGAAGGACAAGTTTCCTTTTATTGGTTCTTTCGCTATCCTCAGTGGTGTTTGGATCTCTCCATGCTTCATAAGGAGGATGTATTAATGTTCCCATGCAGTCCAAACAAGCAAAGGTTAACACTGCTCCCTTTAGTGATAGAACTGTACCTATAAAATAGAATTAATAGGATTTATTAATCTCTAAATCACTTGTACTGATGCCAGCATGTATTAGCTATGTTATAAAATTTCTCTCTCTCTCTCCTTCCCTCTTTCTCTCTGTCTCTGTCTCTCTCTCTCTTTCTCACAGACACAGACATACGGACACTTTTTCCCAGCTCATACCATTTCAGCATATGTCATATGATTTCAAGACAGGGCCAGACCTCTAAATCTAGATATACTGTACTCAACCAGGTCAAGGAATTCCCTCCCCAATTTCTTAGTATATTCCCCTCATATTCCTTATAGATGAATAATGTTGAAATAATGTTATGCTCTGTGGAATAAGTACAAATTCATTTCTAGCATTTCAAGCCAGAGTTCTGTGTTTTAATCATTACATAAAATGTTATGTTCTGAGTTACTTTCAATATAGCAGTGTGCTGCATTAAAGCTTTTTAAGAGTTGTACAACATTCTTCTTTAATTAAAAAAGTTAACTTTAATCAAAACTCGAGTTAACAATGATGAGTTTGTAATGATATCGTAGTTTCTTCTGTTATGATGCCTAAATGCTGGCATGGATCTTTTTAAAAAAAAAAAAAAATTCCAATATTAAAACAGTGACTATAACGAGGCTCAAATAAAAAATTGTCAGCTAAAGTATTGGAATTCTTGGCCTTTTCTGCTTCTTCCTGGGAAAAAGGATATGCATTCAGACTGCTAAGGTTGGATCACTGGTTCACTTCTCACTCAATCTGTTCCTATTTCAACTATCCTTTCCAGAATAAATCTAGGTTACACTAGACTCTACAGAAATAGATTTCTAGGATCCAATCTGGATCAGTCACTGGGACCAGAGGTTTTAGATTCTGAGCTTTCGGACTCACGCTAGAGCCCATTGTCAGGGACTTCTCTCTAGCAGAGTGTGAGCTGCGCTGTGTGTGGTATTTATAGTGCCTGTTGTATGTGCCTTTTTAGGTATTGATTGGGATGTGTTGATGGCTGGCTTTTAAGTCATTAGCTTTTGTTTGTTTATGCTGCCCAGCCCTTGCCTTTTAAGTATTTGATAGGCTGGTGATAAATCAACAATCCTATTGACTGACGAGACGCCTGTTTCTCAGGCTTCAATCACTTCCCTGGCTGTTTTTGTGCTTGCTCATTCAACAATCTTAGTAGCTGCAAAACTGAATGTGCCCTTGTTCATTGTAGTGCGAGGCTACCAATGAATTCAATTTTGCAGCTACTAAGATTGTTGGACGAGCAGGCACAAAAGTAGCCAGTGCTCTCTCCTTACACATACACATGTAGACATGCATAGACATAGACAAAGTCTGTAGTATACATATGGGCAATCCCAGAGGTTAGCAGAGGTATCCTAGTGACTTTCCTTTCTTCTTTTCTATTTCAATTAACAGCCCCAAGGCAAGAGCAAAGAAAGACATAGACTAATTAGAGTTTGTGTTAATTGACATATTTCAGCAACTACAGCAATCTGAAATTCTTACCACTGAGCGAAATTGTTACTGGCTCTGTTTGCCTTAATTCATCAACAGTGGGAAGGTGAAGGGAAAGAGTCAAGACTACACCCAGACCTGTTCCAACCCAAAGGCAAGGAGACAAAGATGTGTCATTTTTCCGTGAAAATGATTCCATAAAATTTAAAGCTGTGATTGCTTCCTTTGCTTCTTTGTCAATACTACAGATGCTAGAACTTCGAGAAGGACTGAATGAGTTCTCTCTGTTTTCTGTTGAAGGAAAATAAGACAGATTAACATATGAAGTTGACCAAGGCAAATTATGGTCTTGCTATTATCCAACTAAAGTAAATATATTTTCTGTAACCATCTCTTCCTCTCTCAAGGCAATCTTTGATTCTGTTTGTTAGAGCAGCTATAGCTCACTCATTGAGTAGGACATCTCACAGACTTTAAATTTTTAGTTCCGTACATGATTATTGCTTTAGAACTCTAAAAACATGGTTACTTCATGTATAGATTGTAATTTAATTTTTTTGAAAGGTGAAAACAGAAATATCTATAGTAAATGGAAACTCACCTTCCACTGTGATGGGCAAAGAGATTTCCATGCAAGCAGCAGACTGTGCTTTCCTAAATGGAGGCTTTCCAGGAACACGACGATTGATTTTGGAAACATCTGCACTGGACAGCCGTTTTCCAGAACTGTAAGTTAGGGAAGTTGGATTTGTACAGTGTCCATTTACAGAATCTGTCGTGAGATTACATCAGAATTTTTATTAAGATAAAATAGTGGTTGCCTTTATTGCTGCAGTTATTTGACAATTTCTTCTCCGCTTATGCTTCATACACATTTTTAAATATTGTATTATCATTTGAGAAAATGAACATTTGTCTGTTTGTTATTTGTTTTCTGTAGTCTATCAAAACTAGAAAAGTTAGACATTTTACAAAACATATAATATACATTTTTAATAAAGAAAGAGAACAACTTTATTTGATCTGTTGCCAGTAACAAAATCTACATTAATATTTCTCTTTACTATTACATGGAAAATATTGTAATACCCTATACTTTTAATGAATACCAAATTTTTGTTCAAAATTGAAGATCTTGTCATTATATAAGAGTTCATGAGCTGCAATAAGCATAGCAACAGATCAGCCAATGGGGACTGTTTGGTAACTGAAAAAGCAGTTGCTATGTGAGCCACAAGAGACAAGCTAGAAGCCTGGGTGTGGCTTAACTTAACTACTCTGTATATAAGAGACTTTGTTTCTCTTTGCCTGGGCCTGTGTTACTTGCTTCCATTTTGAGCTTTCATTTTGTGCTGGGTTGGTATTTGCCACTCTCTACCACATTGGAAAAACCTACATGGGTATGTTTTATATTATATAAAGAAGTCTCTTCTATTTAATGACCTGCTGAATTATTTGACTGTGTGTTGGCTGAATTGCAACAAACTCTGTCAGATCTGATGCATTTTTTGTATAGAAAATATTGTAAATTATATAGGCCCTGCATGCCGTCACCCATGCCTTGGTCATCACTTGGTTAGATTACTGCAACACACACTACATGGGGCTGAAAAACATTGAGAATAATAGGATAAAGCCAAAGCATGTAATTAATGCTCCAACTCCTGAATTATATATCCAATGGATTATGAACATTTTCTGTACTTAGGCAGTTAAAAAAGTGAATAAAAACTTCAGAACTTTTGTTTGTTTGTTGTTGTTGTTGGTGTTGTT
>JAEANM010010721.1:0-15649 GCA_017656035.1 Myanophis thanlyinensis
TGCAAGCACACACATGTATCAGAATGATGAAGGCGCTCTATGACTTTCCCAGCCCAGTGTGGCGAGACTACCCCATCTCGCTCTGCTTCCATGGGGCTCCTTGCCATGCCCACGCAGGCACTGCAAAGGTCCCCTTGTCCCAGACGGTCAGCGGCCCAGCCGTGTTGCTGTGCTGCATCCTGCATCCTGGTCCCAAAGTTTAGGGCGGAGAGAGTCTCACAGAGAAAGACCTAGGCCTGCAGTCCTCTTTCTTCCATTTTGGAGGATCATGCAGGGAATCTGACTTGGCAGCCCCTGAGCCAAAAACCCAAGTCAAAGCTTTAGCTGCTGCCAATCAGCCCCAATGAAAAGCCACCATGGACCAGTCCTGGGTGTGGCTGGGTGTCCTGTTCCCACCCGTTAGCCGCCTTGGCACCTGCTCCCATCACTCACAACTATCAATGTATACATTGTCAATATATGTGAAGCTGTCCATTGCTGGTAGGCTGTGTTGCATTTTAAACAGCATACAGTGATAGCACAGTCAGCTGTCTGGGAAGTTTCCAAAAAGGTGCTCACCACAATAATTGTCCTTCCAACCTCCTGCAGAGTTTGCCTCCTTGCCCCCAGGCTGTCTGGGAGGAGGGGAGGTGGCCCCATCTGGTGGGGGCAGGGCAGGCAGGGGCTGGCTCCAGAGGGACCCACCCATCTGCCCCACAGGTGCAGAAGTACCGGATGGGATTTTCCGTCTGCCTGCTGAGCAGCTAACTGTGGCCCCAGGGATGCAATCTGTTAAACGGGACTCTCACACCGCCCCAAGGCACCGTGCAGGCCAGCCCTACGGGGCAACTGGCGGGCAGTTTAATCCAATTAATTGGAGCCTGCAATTGCTTTCTCACCATGCCAGGGAGCTGGTGCTCCAGGGAGGCAGGTCAGGGCTTGGGCAGAAAGGCAGAGAGAGGGCAGCCTCAACCCCTCAATTCTTGGGTTTCGCTCAGGAAAGAAACTCCTGGCTGCTGTTTCCTAATCCCTAATTTGGGGAGACTCATAGATCAGAGGAGGGCATTGATTTGTCCTTCGACCTGAGATTCCAATGATCAATTGCCCCACCATCCTCCCTGCTAACGAACCGACTTTGGACTCCAAGGCCATTGCTCATACAGGACAAGAAAGTATCACATTCCTCCAAGAGCTGGGAATCTCACTTAATTTCCTAAAACATTCCCACGTACTTTTGAGCTTATTTTTGCATCAAGAAGAACTAGAGCCACGTTTTCAAGATAATTTGCAGGATGCTAAATTCTGCCTTTAAAACATTTTGTATTTTCACATATTGTGTTCATGGAAAACCTGGTGGGTGGATTGAGAGGAGCCATATGTTAGGTTCAGTCTTGGCCTCAAAAACAGGAGGAAGGTTGTTTAATTAGGAACGGGGTTTCCTGGTGAAATCCACCCCCGCTCCCAATGCTGTCGGGCTCAGTTTATTCCCAGGTGAATCACTTGCTCCTTGCCCCATAATGCTAGTCTCCTACCGTCCAGGACTGTGAAAAGCCCCATCTCCTTAGTGTGCCCAACTAAGTGGCAGCACTAGTTTGACCTTGGTTGACCTCGAGAGCTAAGTAGAGCTGCTTAACTCTCGCATAGGAATTCCACCAGGAACTTTGGGCTGGGAATTCTAAAGTCCTCCTTGAAAAAAAGCCAATAAAGGAGAATATTTGTAGCTCAGGGTTGAAATGAGTTGTCCTTGGTGCTCTCTGAGCTTGGACCAGCCACTTCCCAAGACAACAGCAGGGATGTGTCCCAGAAGTTCCCAGAAATCCAGCACACTGCAGCCTTGGGGAGCCTTCCTCTGAAAACTGGGGAAGGAATGGCAGAAGTGATCACGAGCATACACAGAGGGCTTTTCTCCCAGGTTCTCTTAACAAATAGAATGGCCTGGAACCGACTCTGCTTGGAGCTTTTCTATAGAGATGGATAACTTCTTCTGCTGCTTCTTCATCATTATCATCAAGAGTAGCTCAAAGATGGAGAGCAGAGGGGAGGATGGGGGCCAATTTCAGAGCCAGGCAGCTTTTGCTATGTCCATTTCTGACCCGCACAGAAGGCAGCTGGAACATAACCTTTGCCCTGTTCTCAGACCTCAGAAACAGCCGCCCCGCTTGCTCTGGGCAGCTGGCTGGAGAGCTCAAACAAAGGGCCGGAGAAAGCCCCAGAGGGTCAATAGCAAGGACAGGTACGCAGAGTTCTGCATTCTGGCATCCCCTGAGAAATAGACCCAGGTACCATTTGGAGCTTCAGCAAAGATTCAAAACCAACCGGGCGTCCAAAGCAAATCAGTGGCCTTAGTCATCGCTGTACCCTGGAATCCAGCCAGGATCACTGGAAAGATTGCAGATGAGAACGAGAAGGGGGAACAGGAAGAAGAGAGGTGCAGGGAGAAAGGACAGCTTCAGCACCGTCCGTGACGCAAGACGCAGGGAAGGCAAGGAAGTAGCCAAGAGAAGGAAAAAGTCGGCGGAAGCTTCTGTGGGAAAAGCCCCCTGGGGAGGGAAAGATGTGGCGCATGGAAAGCAGGAGAGGGTTTTATGCCCAACTGCAGGGAGGCCAAGCAGGTTTGGACCTGTGAGATTGGAAGGCTGCCTGTGCCTGAGGTGCTCTGACTTCCCCTCCACTTATCAGCTGAAGCAGAAGTGATGCCTCTTTAGCCGAGTGAAGACCCAAGCCAGGTCTTGCGCTTTGAAGCAGAGGCTGTCTGGTGTCGAGCAGGACCTTCTGCTTTAGGCAGCCTTTAGCCAGCTGGTCTCCCTGGACTGCAGTTGCTTGGACTAGGGGAGACCTTCTTCCAGGGCATGGCAGCTTCATCAGCATTCTAACTGGGCTGGTGCCAAAGGCTTTTCTGCTGCTTTAAATGAATTCTTCTTCAGCAACCTCCATCTCTGGGAAAGCTGTTCATTTCAGCTTGAAGGTCTTCTGGGCTCTCTCGTGCCCCCTCTCTCCCCAACCTGGCCCCCCAGTCTTCTCCTTTGGGGTGCAGGGCTCCTGCCGAGGTCTCCCTGACTTCTGCAGATTGGGTGCCGTCCCCTTAGCCGTGTTTTAACACGCTGACATGAGCAGGGATCGTCTTCCTGAGCACCCAAAGCTTTGGATCTCTCCTCTGCATGTCCTTCTCTATTTGCCAAGGTCTGTGCAAACTTGAGACAGGGGGATGATGGGAAGGGGTGTGTCATGGAGAGATCCTGTTGCAATGCATCAGAAGGACGGGGGTCTTGCTCGTGAAAATAGCCCAAGATCTGCCTGCGGTTCCTAGCCCTCTTTCTGCACAGGGGAAGGGACGGAGGTGGAAGCCATCTGGTCTCTGGTGACCTCCATGCCCAGGGAAGGAGTTGCTCCAGCTGCTCCAGGTGGGCTGGAATGGACCTCCCTGGCAAAATCAGGGGTGCCAATTGATCAACTTCCCCCTCCCCTTCTTGGCAAGAGCAGGAAGCTGCAGAGCTGGTTGGCTCCTTCCTGCCACACGGCTGCCAAGGCACCGGAGCCCTCCCCGGCCAGCCTGGTTCCAAGTTTGCTCTGAGCAGGATGGCTCTTCCTTTGGGGGGGGTGTCTTTGTTCCCCTTCTTCTTTTCTCTTTCCTTCATCCTCCTCCCCAAGACATGACTACAATCAGCTGCTAACGGAAGATCTCCGTATTCTGGCTTATTCCCTGCCAATTTCTCAAAGAGCTGGTGCTGCAGGCGGCTCCGGTGGCAACCAAGGCAGAAGCTGGATCGCACAGGAGAGAAATGGACCGGTGCCATCAGCCGAGCGGCTTGCCTGCCAGGATGCCAGAAGGCAGAGAGGGGCCAAAAGGAGCATATGAAGCTGAGAAGCTGGCAGCCCACTGCGAAGCAGGTGGCAGCTGAGTTGGCAGAGGTGCCATGGAGGATGGGCTGGCAAGAGGCAGCAGCCCCGCAAAAGAGAGGAAAAAGAGAGCGAAAGAACGAGCAAGAGGATGAGGCAGGGATGCTGGAAAGGCAGGGCAGGTACCGAGCATCGTTGGGAAGCCGGAGGAGCAGCCAAAGGTATTTTGCCTTCATTTTTCAACCAGCAAGAAAGACAGTGTGTTTCTCTTGCTGTTTGGTCCATCTGTGTGCAGGGTGCATGGGGCTGTTTGCTTGCTAGCAGTGCACGAGTGTGCCAGGGATGTGCGGTTGTGCCTCTGAGCATGCCATCCCTCTCAATAGCCTGGACTGCGGTGTGTATGCAAGTCTGTGTGTGTGAGTCCCATGGAAGAATCTGCTTGAGGGTTGGTGGCATCACCTGGCGTTTCTCGCCATGGCTTCCGATCAGAGTCCTTGAATGTTAAGTTTGCTGCTGGTCCTATCACACTTCCCAGGCAGCGGAAGCTCCTTTGTCTAATCTGGGCAGGTGGGTGAATGTTCTGCTCTCACTCTTCACTTCTCCTCTCTCTTCTCAGGAAGGCCTGAGAGACCCTTTCCCTGCCTGGCGAAGGGAAGAGTGAATTTGCCTTTTGAAATCCAGAGACGGTCCCTGCTGGGAGCTGGGAAGCTCCTTCTCCCGCAATGCTTGGGGTGCAGCTGAGGTTGGGTGCTGGCATCTCTAAAGGCAATGTGGACCCCAAAAGCCCAGAGAGGAAACTTTGCATATTGTCAGAGCAAATGCATCCTGTTAAATTTCGGCTACTCTATCGAAGAGCTTCCTTGGCTCAACTCCTCTTCTGAACTGGGATCTGATCCAGGGGCAAAAAGGCCAAAAAGTGGGGGAAAAACCCTCCCAAAATGCAAAGATTTGGTTAAAAATATGAGATGCTGATTGTTTCAAGGAACAATAACATCAAACAATGTCAATGTAAACAACATTGGCCAAATTCCTACGGCTCCACGGGTTTTCAGACTCTAGGGCTCTGCCTCCCTCCATGCGCTGCAAAAACCCACAGCCATGGATCCCGGGAGTCGAGTGCGGCACATGTGGAGGGCATGGAGTTGAAGATGGCTGGTTGAGGATGACAGCAAAGTCCTTGGAGTGAAGAAGGGGGTACAGATGCAAGAAAATTGGGAAAAGGCTGCTTCTCCTGAGACCAGGGACTGTTTGGCAACGTGACGCAGCTGAAGGGACTCCTTGGGCAGTTCAGTTCTTTTACGAATTAGCCATTTTAAGTCTCCTCTCATCTGCCAGATAATACCTTCATTGGCTTCACCCCATCGGTCTAAGACATTGTGGAGAGATAATGGGACACCAGATCCTTGTTTTGGGAGATTGAGAATCGTCTCTTCTTTGCCTTTTTAATCCAAACCACAAATTGGACAATGAGAGCAATGCGAGGGTCAGAAGAGTCCAAATGCTGTTTTTAGGGCCAGAATGTGACGTATACCAAAGAGTTCATAAGAGAATAAGCAAGATTTTGGCCCTGAGCGACGGTCCCCCAAAGTCAACGGTAAGGCTAAAACTCTATCTTGCATTCCACTCAGGAATAAAAATGGTGCCATGCAGATATTAATTTGTGTATTTGGATTTTTGGTGCATTCTGGGACTTATTTTTAAAAATAACCCAAAGTATGAAAGTTGTTCTAAAAAGAAATGTAGGTAACACCAATACTCAGCAGGAGAACAGATGTGAAGTGAGTCCCTGATCCCCGAGTCTTAGTTCCTAATCATTTTAGCACCCCTTTGGCTTTGGAGTGATCTTCTCTTCCCATCCTTTCAGGGCAACACAACCATTTGTTACAACACCCCCCAAATGGCTATTTCCTTCAAGGCACCCACTTTTTCACTTGAGAGAAGTGAAAGACACAATGCAAGAAAATGCACAGAGTACCTGTTTCTCTGAAGGTTTGGCTGGTGCAGAACAGTGGAAATGCTGATGGGGAGAATAAAATTCAAGAAATAGACCCCCAAAAGAGTTTTGGTGTAATAATAATAATAATAATAACTTGTATGCTGCCCAACTGTCAGTGATTCTGGATGGCTGGCAACAAACAAAGAAATTACAGTAAAATACCAATAAAATAGTAGGCAGGGCAAATACGATTAATACAGGTTTCCTAGCCGTAGCTCTGTTTTTGAGCCTCTTCAAGTATCTGCACAAATTTGGCAAACAAACAAACAAACAAACAAAAGCCTTCATGAAAGCTTCTGCATATTTTCATGCTTTTTTCCCTCATATATCCATTTTTGCACATGCATTTTTTAAACAAGCACGCCCTTTTCCCCCCAATATTGTATGTTGGTCAGTTGCTCTGAAATTGCATTAAAAAGCAGGCATTGTTTGGAGGCAAAACCCGGAAAGGTTTGGAAAGTGAGGTCTGGCTGTACTGGTTCTAAAAATGAGCCAGTCTCTCCCTCTGCTCCCTCGCAGCATGGATCCCCTTTGAGTCTGGCAAAGGTGGCTCAGGAAATCCAGCCTCGGAGCTTCTGTCCGGCTTCTGGGGGAGAGCCTGGGGGCTTCGGGGCAGGTGGGCAGAGCTCCCCCCCCCCTGTCCCAGTTCTCCCTTCCCGCTCCCTATTTTCCCATTCCGGCTTCCTGCACAAAGCCCCGGGTGGCCTCTGGAGAGCCCAGCCAGATGTTCTCTGCAGAGCAGCAGGAGGCCTCCTCATGAAATATTCATAAAGGATTCCTGGCCTTTTGACACAGAAGCCTTCCCAAAGGGGGGAACCTGCTCTGCGCAGGCAGCATTCCAATGAAGCCGCCGGCTGGAGCTGCTGCCTCCATTCCCCGGATGCCTCCCCTTTGCTTTGATGAGGCAGCTCGGCATTTGGGGCTGGGGGTAGCTGAGTGGCCATCCAAATGCGGCACTTGAGAGCTTAGCCCCCCCAACCCAAGAAGTGGACGGGGCTTCAGGGCTGGCCTGGGGCAGCAAGGAACAGAGGATCCATAGCAGCCCAGCCCAACTGGTAAAGGGGCATGGCAGGGGCTGAGAATTCGCCCCACCCTGGCTGCAAGACCCTAAAAGGAGAACAGGGATGTCTGAGGTCAGAAAGGTCACAGGGGGCTGTGACCCACAAGGAATCAGGCAGAGCCTTGATCACAAGGTTGCAAGGTTTCTAACCACACCTCGTGGATACTTCTAGCAGAAGTATTTCTGGCAAAGTTTTTTGGATCTTGGGAATTCTGATCCTGTAGCCACTTAGAACTACAATGTTATCATTCTAACCAATCAGTGCCCACCAGCCTCACTATCAGGGGCTGTTTTGGGGGCACTTCCATACAAAGAAAGACCCTCCCACACACACACAGCTGGACCCAGGCCCAAGGGACCCTGGCCAGCTCTGCAGAAAGGTGGCTAATCCGAACATGGGCTTCTTTGCCTAGAAAGGGGATGTGTTGGGGGGGGGGGTTGTCCCATTTCACGGCTGGTGCAAAAGGGAAACCAGTGGAGCAGCCACCCTGGAAAAGCCCATGGCTGGCAAGGCAAAGTGCCCAGGAAGGCTGGAGGTAATTGTCTGGCTTGCTTCCTTTCCAGCCTCACAGCTGTTTTGTGGGGGAGATCCTACGGAGGCCACGCCAGGCCACGGGAGTGGCCGTGGAAGAGGAAAGGTGCAAAACGCTCAGGGCCAGATTGCAGGGAAGGAAGGAGAAGCCTTTCTAGGGCTCCTCAGGCTGCAACCTCCAGGATTCTGGTCGGGGAGTTTCCCCCCACGGAGGGCAGACGGTGCTGCTACAGGGGTGTGGGCTAATGTGTCTCTTCCTCCTTTGCCAGTCAGAACTGAGGACATCCCAGGATAAATTCCCATGGATGGGAAGGATGGAATCTCCTGGTTCTCCATCTTTCCTCCCCACCCCACCCCACTCCGTTCGCTTTCAGACAGATGAGAAAATGGCTGCCCTTTGGGTTGGCAGGAGGGGCTGAAAATGGGGCAGGGAGGATGGAGAAGGCAGGTCCTTCTTCCCACAACAGATTGAGGCAGGGACAAAGGTGGAGGAGGAGGAGGAGGTAGTGGTGGTGGTGGTGGAGGAGAGGGGCTTGGTGGCTGCTTCTCTGCTCTGCACCCCAATGGCCAGATTCCCCCAAGTTGGAGGGATGGTAATAAACTATGCATGTCATGTAGAAATAAAAACATGTTCTGGAGAACAAATGATGTTAATTTGCTGAGAGGCTCCGAAGCCGCATATTAGCAAGATGCCTTGAGGGAGGGAGGGGGGCGCAGCAGCTGTGCTGGAATTAATGGCAGTACGCCAAATTAGCTCCACCATGCATCATAGTCAGAGGGAGAAATACCAGCTGAAGAGAAGGGGGGGGAGCTGATGGGGGGATCCACTGGGAAGTTCGTCTGTGCAACTTCTTTGAAATGAATGAGCAGTTGCTCCTGGACTTCAAAGAACTGACGAGAAGCTTTGCACAGATGCCAGTTAGGCTGAGGGGCACAGAGGCGGGGGGGGGGGGTTTACAGCAACCTTGGACCAAGTTAGTCTGCCCAGGCTTCTGAGGATGTATCGGCTGAGCACACAGTGCATGAAGCCAAGCTCTGCTCAAATTATGGTTTGTAGACTACACCACAATTGGTGGAATCTGCCCTTAATGCTAAACCATAAATTATGGTTTATGAGCTACAGTGGCTAAAATGCATTAATGGCCAAACTAAACAAACTACACTATGACTATGCCCTAGGTGAATCCAAGCTCTGTTGAGATGCTGCTGAATTGATTGGCATTCATGATAGGCTCCCTGGATTCCATCAACTACACAGCAAGAGACTCTAAGGCAAATGGTTGACCTTGTACCTCCAACATCATCATCTGCCAGGTTCATCAAGTGAAGGACATCTGTTTGTGAAACTGTCATCTAGCTGAGGGGTCTCCAACTTTGGCAACTTTAAGACTTGTGGACTTCAACTCCCAGAATTCCTTAGCCAGCTTTGTTCTCTGGGAGTTGAACTTCACAGCTTTGCTGGCTGAGGAATTCTGGGAGTTGAAATCCAGAAGTCTTAAAGTTGCCAAGGTTGGAGACCTGTAGTCTAGTTTGTCCGTCTCTCAATCCATTCTTCTGATCATTCCTGCAGGTCTTGCCTACTCTTGGGAAGTCTTCAAGTTCCTCTCTTCATCATCTGAGACAGCCGAGGATTTATGGAGGGATTTGCTCCACTCGGATAAAAGACCCAACAAGAGCCTTGTGAATATGGTGCCGCAGTGGTCTACATCTTCCCATCCATGGAAAAGACAACTGCTTACTACAAGGAAGATACTGAAAGAGCTTCTGCAACTTCTGGGGTATGACCCACATGATCCAGAGTCACTTCCAACGATCTGGCACTTGGATTTCATAAGAGATTTCCCTTCCATAAGAGGACGCTCAAAGAAGGGGTCTTTAGAGTTCCAATACAAGACTGCTTCTACTGGGACCTGATCCTGGAAGTCATGTGATATCGTTTGAGGTTAATTCCTGTGCATAAAACACAGTTCTTGGTGGCCAGCATACCTGCTGCCAAATACAGGGTCAGCCTTGTTTGAATAAGAGCAGGACAAAGGGAGAAGAGATTGGCAAAGCCGGGGATCATCATAACTGAGTTATAGCCCACGCCTTTCCCTTTTGATGTCATGGATGTTAACATTTGGATTACCAGATGCTTCTCCATTGAACCAGAGCTTTGGTTTTCTTGGAATTCTGGAATGTTAGGAGAATATAAACATCATGCATCAAATAATCATTTTAACAGTACTGCAAAGGACTGAAATTGTTTGCATCACAGACATTCTGGTTAACTTCTCAAAGGAGTATATTTTACACTCACAGGTCAGCTGTGGCCTCCAAAGCACATATTAGAATTCCGGCCTGCAGCTATCCTCTAGCTGGACATAATGGATAATTTAACAGCTGCTAAAATTAGGAAATAAAAGACAAGAGAACTGCATTTTGCAAATGGACCTGTTGATGTCCAATGAATATTTTAATTAATAGGTCAATCTACAAAGCACATTTCTCTTGTCTTTTGTGTCACCCAAGTGACTTCTTCTAAGGCAAAGTTCTGGAGCATTCAATAAATCACACTAATACAGAATAGAGAAACTCAGCCATGTTATTTCGTGGACTGGAGAGACGTAATCTTTTGTCACCTCTTGCTTCTTATCTCTCACTCTCTCTCTTTGTTCTGGTGTGAGGTCACTTTTGAAGAACTAAAGTGTTCTTCAGACCCACAGAAACAAGCTCTGGCATTTCAAGGATGATCATCTGTTGATGGTTTTGCTACATCAGGACACCCAGATGCTTTCAGACTGTCTTCTGATAATTTCCTGACGCATGAGAAGATTGCTCCATTCAAGTGGGGTTCTTGAAAAGAAATGGATGCCATTTGTGCCAGGTTAATAACACTGAAGAACACAGAACATAGAATAATAGAGTTCGAAGGGACCTTGGAGGTCTTCTAGCCCAACCCCCTATATCATTGCAGATAAATGGTTATCCAGTGTCTTCTTAAAAGCTTCCCACACTGTTTCATTGGCTGATTGCTCTCACTATTAAAAAAATTCTCCTTAGTTCTAGTTTGCTAGAATGCCAAGAGAAATCCAACCCAACAATTCCATCTTGATGCCATTTAGCTATCGGGATATACAATCCCATCATCCCCAGCCAGAAAGGACAAAAATGTGTGTGAACTTGGCAGGGCAATAAATATGCTGAAATAAACTCACTAAAATCCCCACCATGTCCTGAGATGGCTGCTCCGACAGAACTCCCACCCCAAAGTAAGCTGACAATCCTTTTGTGTAGGGGTGCCGGAGCATCTAAGTGCGCAAAGGGTAATGTACTGCATTTCTATGGCTTCCTGGAGATACCGTGAGCCTGAAGTGAGCATCTGTGCAGGCTAAGGCTTGCTCCTCTTGGCTGGTTATATGAGCTGGGGGCCGTAAGAAAGGTTCCAGATGCAGAGGGAATGCCATGCTCGCATTTAAATTTCATCGTCTCACAATCAGTTTTAGCCTACTCTTAGTGCCACATTAACGAAGCCTGCTCCCTCCTCCTTTGAGTGCATAATTAGCCTGAGCCTTCTACCTCGCTAATTTTAAAGCAGAGAAGAGAGTGGAAGCAGGAGGGGGAAATGGGCCTCGGAATTTGCATATTAATTTAGCAGAGGGAGAAAAAAAATTGTTTACCACTCACTTCTTGGTGTTGATCACAGAGGACTTAACTCTTTCACTGGTGCCATCTGGAGCTGCGGTGCTGAGTGTGGCTTGCCTGTGGATTCTGAGATCTCAGAAAAAGGCCAGCCTGGAATCTAATGGAGGAAATGAAAAACAACTCCAAAATCACAATTGCTTTGGCAATATTGCGGGATGGAAACCCTGATTAGGAATCCCAGGCCAGGGGCCATGGAGCCCCTGATTCTGGCCCTTCCTATGCTGGCATCCATGCAGTGTGGAGGAGGGGGCCCACTCCGAGTGGGCCAGGGTCTGCAGGATTTCACCTTCTGAGAAAGCGAAGGGGAGGGGAGAGAACAGCCCTCTCAGGGCAGGGAATCCAGGTCAGGAAGAGTTAATGCTGCAAACAAAGGCATTTGTTCTTGGCTCTCTTAAAAAAAAAAAAAAAAAACCCAGAGGCATCAGTGCTCATCCCTTCAGAATGCTGAAAGAAGGTCAATAAAGGCAAGAAGAGAAGATGGCGAGCAAAGCAGCATCCCACATCTTTTAACTTTGTATTCATTTGGGGAAAAATGATACGGCTTTATATAAATGCACCGTAGGCAGGTAACAAACACACAAGTAATAAAATACACGAGATGAAAACTCCAATGCACCATCCGTGCCATAAGAGCACCCTTTAAACCGAAAGGGGTCGGACTCCTGCCTCATCCCCTCCCACATCCCGAGGAAACAGCCCGGTCTTACTGGCCTTGCAAAAGGCAGGGGTGAGAGGGGGAGGCCTTTGGGTTGTAGGGGGAAGGCTATGCCAAAAGGCTGGGGCAGCCACAGAGAAGCCCCCCCTGCAAGGCCCCACCAGATGTCTGTGGCGATTCTCCATCAGCCAGGTCATGGATGTCCCAAAGGTCCTTTTTTCAAGAGGCAACTGGACTTTCTGGTTTTTCTTTGAAGATGTTTTGCTTCTCATTCAAGAAGCTTCTTCAGTTTTGACTGGATGGTGGGGAAAGTCCAGTTGCCTCTTGGAAAAAAAAAAAGCACCTTTGGGACAACCAGATGACAATGTTTGTGGGAAAAGATCTGGAGCAGCTTATGCTCGCTGACCTGCTGTGGGACAGGCAGAGGCCCCTGGGGAGAGGCAGTCTGCCGAGGGACCTGGCTCACATGCCATGCAGGGCTTTGGCGGTTCATAACCAGCATGTTAAATTACACCCAGAAAGAAACTGGGATCCAGTGCAACTTGTGCAACTGGTATAATATACACAAACAGAAGGAGACTCAAACTTCTCTGCTCTGTTGAATTTGGGACTATTTGAAGTTGCTAAATGGATTTCAAGGGCAGTCCCATGTAAAGCACATTGAAGTAGTAGTCCTAATGAGAAGTGACTAGGTCTGAGTGACCATGAGTAGCATCTCCCAGCCCAGAAATGGGTACAATTGGCAGTGGCACCCAAGATGAATTTGTACCACCCTTATGAAGCATCAAAGATGACCATTCACAGGGATTCAAAATCCCAAACTGCTCCATCTTGCCAGGGTTGAGTCATGGCTGACTGAGGAATTCTGGGAGTTGAAGTCCACAAGTCTTAAAGTTGCTAAGTTTGGAGACCCCCTGATCTAGAAGTATAGCTAACTCGCATATTAATAAGACTCAGTCCCATCTCTTTATTGTACTTGGCTTCCACCCTGGCAAAGCTGTCCTGCTGTGTTGCTGTCCGAAGTGCTGAACCTCACTAGGGGCCCTTTGCAGAAAAGATGTTTTGCTTGCAAGCTTAATATCTAATGCTGTAGGTGATTGTCCCCAAAGGGACTAGTAACCTAACCCCAATAACAGAGGCTGAAAGAAAGAAGAACTTCTAATGCCTTCTGAGTGGAAATTCAACATCAGACTTTGAAGGAAAGGGGACTTTGTGTTCATCTAACACTGCAACTATAGAGACCTGGAGCAGCCAAAAAGTTTGCCAGTTTGCCTTATTGGCCTAAGCAAGAAGGAGACCGACCCAAGGCATGAATCTCAACCATGCAGACTTCTAACCCTGTCCCTGTTCTAACCCTGGATGCTTTGAGTTCAAATGGACATGATCCATTAGGAGTTTATTGAGTTCGACATCACTAGAACTTGGGGGAATCAGTGTTTTAAGAAGGAACAACTCTTGTGTTGACAATGTATGAAGTCACAGTAAGTGCAGGTGCTTAACAAAGATGCCAAGTGCTGACATCTCTGGGAAAGCTGTTGTATCTCTCTTGATTTAAATGTTGGCAAGCGATACAAAGCTGTTGAGATTATACGCAGTGTAGCTAACTCAAATCATGCAGGTTTCTTAACAGATTTGTTGAGTAACCGTAGGATTAAAGAAAACATAGAAGCACCTAATAACCCCCTCTGCATCTTGGCAGGGAATCTAGGGAAATATATTCTATTTGTGTGGAGAAGCATTTCTTGGATCAGTTTCCAACCATTCAGCTTTTTGGATGAACACAGATTCTAGTATTTTAGAGATGTTTTACTCCTCATCAACTTTCATCATGCCATGTTACATCATTGTACCCTACTCTGAATACAATGTTCAATAAACAAAGAGCATGGCACTCACCAATTTGATACCCATCCCTCTATGGATAGTGTAATCTAGGTCACCAGGCCCTGTTTTGGGGTACCACTGGGTTGTCTTCTATAAGGGAACCAAACCAGGTGCAAGGACCTGTCTTGTGGCAGATACACACCTCTAGCATGACCGCTTAGTGCTTGATAGCCCAACCTTTGTCTTAGTTTGTGGCCATGAGGCATAGAGCATAGAAAGGACCATGTTGCACACTGCAGAAGGATAAACTGGCCATGTAGGGCTCTTTTGAGCCCAATGTGCAGAAGAGGATGGGGTGGGATGGGCATGCCAAAGGGTTGCTCAGGGTGATGCTGGTTTGGGGCAGCCACAAGCAAGAAGTGAGTGCCACGCCTGTTTCCCTGACTCCCTGCTGTCTCTTGCTCATCCAAGAGAAGGCTCCCTTTGTTTAGAAGCTGTGGGCGTCTCAAACCAGTCTTGGCAATCATTTGCTCATCTCCCGCAGCTGGCTGTCACTTCACATCTGCGAACTAGTTTCCTTTGCACCATCATTAAAAAAAAGCCAGATTTGACAGGTAGTCCGAAAGAAAAGGCTCAGCATCCCTCCCTTCTCAGAAATCTCCCACCACCCACTTTTCTTCGTAAGTTGTAGATGCTACAAAGGACCACAAACTGTCCACACACTGCTCTGCTTTGGGAGTGTCCAGGCTGGATGTTTGTGTGGGTCGCAGGTGGATGTGGGAATCTGGAAGGTGGAGAGCAGTGGGTGGAGATACACCATCCCTGGAGAAAATTGGCAACTTTCTCCCACAGAGGCACGTTGGCAAGTTTGACTTATGGAAACTGGTCCATGGGGCATGGGGGCTATCCCTATCCTTGTTTTTGACACACCTCTCCTAAGACTCCTGGCAAGGTGATACCACCTGAATTCTCTGGTTTCTCTTGGTATCCCTGCCAAGAACTGAAAGCTACAATTAAATGAAAAAAGAATCTGCAAGGGAAGAGGAAATATGGTCTAACCTAAGCTTGAGCTAGGGTCTCAGCCCCTTTGTTTCAGCATCTAGGAAGATGGCCCCATTGGAGGTGGCCTCTGGTCTTCTCTGGCAGTCAAGCAAGTTCCACTTTTCTCCCAGACGCAGAAGACCAGACAGGCACATCAACCCGAATTCCTTCTGTACATTGTTCTGGCATGTGTTCAGTGGCACATGGTTCGCATGGTGCTTACAGAGAGCAGCCTTTCCAGGCTATGCCGAGCCCATCTCGGCCTCCCACTCCCAGCTTTGCCCTCTCCCAATGCCCCCTGCAGAGCCTCGCCCTCAATCTCCTCTGCGCCACAAGCGAGCGAGGGAGAGCTGCCTGCTCAGAGGGGCTCAGCCCGCCAAGGGTTAAACTGTGATTACTGCCTTTGTTTCTGCATCAGCGTACAGAATGCACTGCTCATTTGCATACTGCAGTGTGCGCTCAATTAAAATGAACTTTTAATTTCTTCTGAGTAAATTACTTCTTCCCGGTACGTGATGTACACAAATGTCAGAATAACGGCAGTGCCTTGATGAGCTTGGAAAGCAGAACGAAACAGAGGCACAGGCTGCTTTGCAGGGAGGGGTAACCTCCCCTCCCCCTTGAAGTAAATCCCAGCGTGTAAAATGGGGGATCCAAAGGTGGGAACAGCTGAGCATCAGGCACTGAAAGCACCTGAGGGGAGACAATGCCTTTCAATCGGGTCTAGGCAGGATCTGATCCGAAGACTCTACAGGGCACGGGAAGGGAAAAAGTATCATTAGAGGAACAGATGTGCTGCCTCCTGCAGGAATTCATCCCCGAATCCTAAAGGGACCACTTTTCTCTCTGCTCACTCAAAGAAAATACTCCTGGGATGGAGGGAGGGAAGGGAGGGGAGGGAGGAAGGAAGGAAGGAAGGAAGGGTTTGTTAGAAAGAGAAAGAGGGAAGGACGAATGGAAAGATAGATGCAAGAAAGGAAGGAAATGTGTGGAAGGAAGGAAGGAATGAAGGACTGGAGAGTAGGAAGGAAGGGAGAGAAA
>JAEANM010010722.1:0-15649 GCA_017656035.1 Myanophis thanlyinensis
ATAATAATAATAATAAACACTCACATTTAGGAGTGAATAAAATAAAAAATACCATCAAATTTTATATTTAAATATAATTTTAAGAATCATTTAGTTTTAAAAGTTGAAATTTAGGTGCATTACAATTGTAACATCCAATAGATATCGTGGCATTTAAACCTACATGATGGTAAGGCAGTATTTTCGGGCTTTTTGCTAAAAACAAAAATCGATCAATGCTTTATTGCAGAGGCTGGTTAAGTCATTAAAGTCTACTGATTTAACACCCCAGTTCAAAATATAGTTTTCCAGGAAGGGGGAGAAGAAGCTGTTTGTTGTGCCCCAAACCCTTCTATCTCCTAAGCAGTTAGAATAGGTAAATACAAACCCTCAGCTCTTCCATTCTGCCAACTCTTCTCTTGAATTTCCAAGTCACATATCACGCAAAGAGTAGAGGAAACACCTGGACTAGCCAACTGTTCATGTACTGTAAAACATGGGGCACCGAAAGCCTTTGAGAAAGACATTTTCCATGTAAATATTAAACAAATTGTGACAGATGCCCCTCTCTGCCCAAGTAAGCCACTATTCCCAGCAGCTTCCCCAAGAAATCTCCAAAAAGGAGCACCACAAGCAAAATGCAGATGAAACAAACACCTCAATCAAACTGGAAATGCAATGTCAGTAAAAAGCAAGCAGTAGACCTGTGCACAGTTAGGGTGGGGCAGATCAAAAGGAAGCATTCTGCTGAAGCCAGCAAGGCAGACCAGTTTCAAAATTATGGAATGTAAACAGATCTAAATCTGGTCACATTTCTAAGACAGTCTTAATAACCTTTTTAACACAATACACACTCAATGATGAAGTTGGGATATATTAACTGAGGATATCAGCTGTACCCTAGAATTTTCAGGAAGAAAAAGCACCTTTTTACAGAAAGCATGCTGAAGTACAATACATTTTGTTCATGTTCTGATCCATTTAGTGGTGCAAACAAGTGTTAATAAGTTAGTAACATTTACGAGAAAAAAGGAGCACTTCTTAAGTGATCTTGAGCATGTGCATTCTTCTAACTTTGTAGTCATATATGCATCCATTCAAAAATAAGTTTACTGAATTCTAACATTTTATATCACGTTCTTTCAAAACAAAAAAAGAATAGCAATTTTATTCCATAACTGAAGCTATATTTAAGGATCCCAGATAAACAGCAATGTAACACTAGATCCAAGCAATGAATTCCAAAGAGAGCAAACAAGCAAATTTGTATAAAGAAAAATATGTTTTGTTATTTCTACTTATCCCTACTGGCAGACTACTATGAACATAGGATCTGGAAATGCTGGAAAGACCTATCTGGAAATAAACTAGTTTATTTATCAAGCAATCATTGGTGTGGGAAGACTGTTACCAAAATGTTAGATGTAATTATATACTTAGTATTAGAAATAGGAGATGACACTGATAGTGTAAAGTTTCATAATATCACAAAGTAAAATTAAATGTATTTGGAGAAGATGAGAGAGATTTCATACAAAATGATCACGAGCAAAGAAAAAATTGTCCTATACAATAAAAACATGATTTCTTTTATAAAACTATTTTTCTTCCAAAAAACAGATCACAATTAAGCTTTGGATAACTACATCACAAAGTCTTAACTGTCATATTCCGCCATAACATATTTTTAATTTATCAGTAGAATATAAACCATGATACGAATACCAGAGTTAAATTTATTCAGTTAGACAGATGCC
The DNA here is from genome assembly GCA_017656035.1 of Myanophis thanlyinensis. Classification (NCBI taxonomy): domain Eukaryota; kingdom Metazoa; phylum Chordata; class Lepidosauria; order Squamata; family Homalopsidae; genus Myanophis; species Myanophis thanlyinensis. The sequence goes on from JAEANM010010722.1 coordinate 1,737, forward strand.
TAACTGTAGTACATATTTTTAAACAGTCATAAAATATAACATCATTTTTTATAAACTTTTATAAGAACTGAAAGCAAATTATCACATGACCTGACCAGATTTTATGACAATTTTTAGCATGTCTTTAAGATAACCATGTGGTTAAGTGAATCTTTTTTGGCACAGTTGTTAAGCAAATCACTGTTAATCACTGAATCGAATCATGTGATCATTAAGGGAATCTGACTTCCCCCACTGACTTTGCCTGTCAAAAGTCTGCTGAGGTTACAAATGATGATCACATGATCTTGGGATGGTGCAACTATTATAAATACATACCAGTTGCCTACTGTCCAAATTTTGATCATGTGGGGATGTGGCAGTAGTCTTTGAATTGTCACTAAATGAAATGATTTAAGGAGTACCTGAACTCCAGTTCTAAATTTCTTATACATTGTTCAGGCTTATTTGTGATATTTTTTAAGAAATGGTGAAACAAACTGTTTAGTCTTGGTAAAAGTCTTTGCCAATAAATTGAAAACCTCTGGAATTTTAGAGACCTCAAGAACATTGGAGCCAAGCAACAAACATAACAAATGTTTAATAGCATCTATTCGGCCATTTTATGTAAATTGAATTGAAAACTTACAGAAGTGGAGCAGCTGCTATTTTGGAGGATTTTTCAATGGATACGACTGGTATTCCTGCTGAAGCCTTAATCTTACTATGAAATACAGGTAGTCCTCGACATACTTTCGATGACTATTCAAACTTGTGACAGTGCTGGAAAAAATTGAACATACAATACCTGATACTATGGGCCCTTGCATTGCCCCTGTGGTCAGATTATCAATATTTGGCTCACCCACACTTAAAATCTCAGGGGCGCTTCTACCCAACTATCTTCCCCCCACCTCTTCCCTTTTGGATGCCCTGCACTCCATCGCATATCCCTGCTTCCCCCTACCATCTTCTTCCTTCTGCTGCTGGCCCAGATCCAGGCCCTAGGTGAAAAGTGCAGTGCTGGGATTCATGTGCTGAGCATCGTAGGGCAGAGGCCCTGTTCATCACCAGGTGATGCAACCCCAGCAGTGAAGTACCAAGATGAATATGAAGGCTGTGTGGGAGTTGCTGTTTGTGTACAGGTTTTGCAGGAGATGCTTTCAGGGGTGAAGCTTTGCAGGAGCATGCATTCCAGGACTGCACCTAACCCAGCACCTGATGATCTCCAGCCCAGCCGCAAAAGAGGAAGGTAGTGGCAAAGGTCAACTGCAGTTGTGAGGTTGAGGAATTACAGTGCAGGAAGGTAAGGACAATTCTAAGTGCAGGAAGGTAAGGGCAACTCTAAGTGCAGGATGGTAAGGGCAACTGTGCCTGGGTTTGGGCTGGGGTTTCCTGGCAGAAATTCCTTGGTGGGCTGGGCTGGGCCTAAACTTTGCACTGCAGCTCACAGGCTTTTTGAATTTATAGACCACAGTGGCCCAGGAAGCATATGAGCCGCAGCATATTGTTTTCTTGGCCTTCCTGGTTTGCACTGCACTGCAGCATCTCCTTAACCCCAAGTCATATGTGACATGTGATAGCCCTCCCAGGACTCTCTCACCGCCCCCCAGCAACCCTTGGACTCCTGCCTTACCTTAACAATTCACATATTTTGTGGTTACAAAGGCAATAGGGGAGGCAGGAATTGCTGTCACTATCATGTGTGGTCACTAAGTAGTTATGGAAATTCTATGGTTATTAAGTCAATGCTCAGATGATTTACAGACTACCCCTTCATAGTCCCAAAGGTGCTTTTTTTCAAGAGGCAACTGGACTCTCTGGGAGGTTTTTTTTTTAATTATTAAAGAAATAAAGGGGGGGAAAAGGGAGAGAAAGAAAAAGAAAAAAAACCCCAGAAAGTCCAGTTGCCTCTTGAAAAAAGCACCTTTGGGACAACCATGAACTGTATAACTAAGAATCTCTATAGACATTTACCCCCTCATAGGACTTTTCATTTTTACTAAGGAGCACAAACAATGGAGGATACAGAGCACAGATGGCACATATTTAGTCAGAATGATTGAGCACAGATAAATACATAACATGTTGCAATTACGGAGAGAAATAGGACATGTTAGGTATAATGTTAGGTGTAATAGGACATGTTAGCTTTAATAATAGTTAGGTGTCTAGAAAATTTTGATTTTCTAGACACATAAGCCCATATTGAGAAACTTGTTTAAGTAGAAGTTCACAGACATGTCAAGGATAGATCACATCTTTATTGCATACAAAAAGTGAATTTGTTTTGAAGAAAAAGATTTGGCTGTTGTAGTGCACATTTTTAGATCTTTAGAGGTTTAGAGTAGAGGCATTTTTCCTCCCATTTCTCCAAGTTAAAAGATAATAAGCCTTATAACAGTTTGCCTGCAGTGAATCTCCCAGAAGAGATTAAGGATGTGGCAAGTGTTGGTGAAACAAATCAATTGATCTCAGTTTTGAGAAGCAATGCAATAAATTTGTGATGAACTTTATGGTCAAACTTGCTCAAATCTGAACTAAACTGGGAACTAAACCAGAATTGGAGAAACTACAGGATTACTTATTGAGGCATGAGTTTTCAGCCACTGAGATCTGAAAAACTAGGCAGGGTCCTAGCAGGTGCTGCTTAATTGCTCTTTGCCTTTTATAATTTTTAATTAAGCCTGCATATATGTCAGAGTGCATAGAAACAGTGGTGAATACCTCAATAATGGAAACAATGAAATTTATAAAGTTTAAAGCATAAAGATAGAACCTCTCTAATTCTAGGGCTTTTATCAAGCCCTGTCTCCTAGCATTACTTTCTGGGCCAAAATAATTTCAGTGTGGTGGCTTAACAACTGCAACAAATTTTGGGAAAAATGATTTTTTTATTATCATAGACTGATTTTACAGGTGGTCTCAGCACAAAAATTATTTTGGTCACCTTAGCAAAATGGCCTTTTAAAGAGACAATGATCACCCATATTTTGATCTTATGGCACTTCTTACACCATAATTCACCAAATCTATTAGGCTAGCTCCATGAGTTGGGAAAGGTAAAAAAAAACTGTACTTTTAAGTGATTGAATTCCTATCTAGGGGAGGATCCTCCAGAGCAGTGCTGGGGATCTTTGCTTTGGTCTCTCTGAAGTTGTGTTGAATGCTTCCACAAGACTCAGTATTGTCCCCCATTTTATTTAATATCCATATGAAACTACTGGGAAAAATTATCTAGAGACTGGAGTGAAGTATCATCAGTAAAGAGGTGACACTCACTCTCTTTTTTCCTTTTGAACCAGGAGTGACAGAGAAACTGCTGCGATTGGAAATGCTCAATGAGATTCAATACAGGAAAGCTGAATCCTTGCATGATGGATAAACATTTGGTCAAACAATATGCATATCCCACAAACTGACCCAATCCTATTGTTGGATAGATTGGCACTACCTTTTCAGTGGTAAATATAGTGTTTGAGGGTGTTCTTGGATACCAAATTATCACTCAAGACATTTATAACCTCAGTGAGCAGTTCTATAGTTCTACCTAGTATAGGTCTATAGTGTATGAAGTAAGGTCAAGTATCAAAGGGTTACTATATTTATATTGTCAAAACATATTTAATAGAATTTGATTGTTATAATCATTTTTCTAATGGTTAGTTATGCCTAAAAATGTTGCCTAACAGCATGACAAATTACTTTACCTGCATTAAGAAAACAAAACTTTGAATTACTGCAAACTGATGTAAAAATTCAATAGTAAGAAATCTATGGCAAAGCAGGAAAATGTTGCAATAATCCTTTTTTATTTTGCAAATGGATTTCTTTTTATAGTCATGCGAGTGAAAAATGACTTAGCAAGTTTATCATTCCAGATCATGTAATCAGCTTCCAATTAACAAGTTCATACCATTCATATCAGTATTGGTTTCTAAAGATTAACATCACTGAGGTTTAAAAAACGATTTAATAAGTCTTCCATTGAGAAAAAATGAAAAGCCTATTCTAAGGTCACTAAAATTGATAAAAAGAGGTTATTATATAACAGGTTTGTGCAGCACTTGGATTTGAAGATAAAAGATGCTTCTGAGAGCACTTTGGTACGTCTTTTCTATGAGCAGCTGTGGTGCAATCCTGGGAAAAAAATAGTTTACTTCAAAAGTTCCAGACAGGTAATGTGTAACAGTAATTTTATGAATAGAAAACTCACAATTTGACTTAAGTTTATCCTCCAACTTGGCTTAGTTTCAGATTTATTGAACTAATCAATATTTTGTTTGTTTACCTTAAAAATAACATAGATGAATTGTGTTTTTTATCTAAAGATATTAAGAAAAATTCTTTTCGAATAATACAGAAACCCATAACTCTGTAATATTGTCACTATTTTACTATTTTCCTCCTCAGTATCATACTTTAGCATGATTAATAATTTTAAAAGAAAATAAATTCACTTTTTCCATTATTTAATTTAACCAATCAATGGCCAGTTCTAATATTTTAGTCAAAATCAAATTGTCACTGACAATTAGGCATATATTTTTCTTTTTTATATTAAACAAATCCAATAGATATTAAGACAGATTGATATCATATTTTACTGACATAAACTGATTTCACTGCCACAAAGCAAGAAAGTGTGTTTGAGCCCTGATACTTGTATACTGTCTTGAAATGCATTTCCAAAATATTTTAGAGAAGATAAAAATAGTCATGAAAATTAATTCCAGAATATGGCACAGCTCTCTAAGAAGGTAGAAAAAGAAAGTGTTTTGGTTATTATCCTAGATCAAATAGTTAATCCTGAAAGAGAATCTGGGTGATCAAGCTAAAAGACTTTAACCTAAATACACTTTTCCAGGGCAAGTAAGCTCAGTCATAAAACATTTAGACTAAGGAATGCTGACAAGCTAAGAAAAAAAATAAGGCTACCTTCCTAAAAATAAAATATGTTCATGAAATACTGCCTTCTTTGTTATTTCAAAATATCATTGTCCTTGTAGTGTCCATTACCTCACAATAATATCTTAATTGCCTCTTTGAGCTCACTAGACAATCTTTGTATCCAAATACTTGTCTATATTCAATTCAATCTTTTATTGTCAATGCACAACACGTGTGCAGTGAATTGAATGAGCCTCCATCGGTACAATCACACAAAGCACAGAAACACAGAATACATTCAAATACAGAATATATCTCCAGACTTATAAACAAATCCTAACCCCTGGAAATACCCAGGCTAGGCACACATTTACATACATACATACACACATACATACACACATACATACAATTCCACCGGTATGTACATATTGCATGTTGCACTGGCACTGTAAGTCTATTGTATTAAGTCTAGTCGTGGCGTTATGTGGCATTTAGAAATCTGACAGCCCATGGATAGAAGCTATTGTTCAGCCTATTTGTCCGGTTGGCTATGCTTCTATATCTCTTGCCCAATGGTAGAAGTATGAAGAAGTGCTATCCTGGGTGAGAGTAATCCCTAAGGATTTTTCTCACTCTGTTGAGACATCGGGACCTGGCGATTTCCTCCAGTGCAAGGGTCCCCAACCTTTCAGACCTCAGGGACCACTAAATTCATAATTTTAAATCCCGCGGACCACTGTGATCTACCTAATGACTGGCAGAGTGAGAATGTCTAGGTCATGTGACTGGATGGATGTGGCCAACTCGAAGCCACTAACATTGAGGGGTGCCTCGCCAGCCTCGACTGCCCTCCCAACCACTCTCTGCCTCCCCACCCAGGCTCCTTAGGGCCCCAACAGGAAGTAGTTGTTGGCGCTAAACTGCCACCAAGAGAGTTACCAAAAGAAGCTGCCTCAGTTCAGATTGGATCTGACCCAGAAGGAGGCTCAGAAGAAGTACCTCACTGAGGAGTATGAGCATAGGCTGTCCAAACAGAGGGAAGACCTGCAGGAATGCAAGGCCATTTGGGCTCTGGCACACTCTTCTCCTCCCGGGCAGTGGGAGTTTTGCACACTGCTGGCTGAGGTGCCTAGACTCCCATGATGGAGGGAAGGGTTGGAGCTACTAAACAGACAGCCAAGCTAAGTGCCTGAGGACCCCTGATTTAGTGCAATATAAAAAAAGCAAATAATTATTCTGCGGACCACCAAAATTTTCTAATGGACCACTGGTTGGTAACCGCTGTTACAGTGGGGTTATGGGACAGTCCATGATTTTTTGTGCTGTGCTCATTACCCTCGGTAGTGCCTTCTTGTCCACAGTTGTTAGGACAGCGTACTATACTGTGATACAGTATGTGAGAACACTTTCTATTGTTGACTGATAGAAGGAAGTCATCAGCCACTGTGCCACCTGGTTTTTCCATAAGACTCTTAGGAAATGGAGTGTCTGTTGGGCCTTCCTGATCAGCTGAGACGTGTTACTTTTTCATGTGAGGTCACATATCTTGCTGCTGTATAAAATTGCGTGCATATTCTAATTTGCTTACTTCTATAAAGGGATTGCAGATCCTCCTCTCCAGGCTTTGTTATCAATAAAACCAATTTGTGTTTCAATGTGATGTACAGTTTCAGTTTCCAGATACATTGCCATATATTAAAGGCAAAATTTAATATAATATTTCATTATGTCTTCATAGATTTATAAATGATGATGTCACTTGCTGTGTATATATTAGAAAGTACTGTAAAAGCTAAAAAACGAGCTAGGTTACTAAATTTGGGAGGATTTTATACTTTAGCAATTAGTTTTCATTTTTCCTGTTTTGAGTAATATTAAGCAGAAAATAATCCATGTGGAAGTAATGAATGATGTTGGCCAGACAAAGATCTGTGTAAATAGAAAATTATTGTAACTACCAGAATGAAAAGTTGGTCAAGTGAACTCTATGGTACCCAACAGCAATCAGCACTCTATTCTTTAACTTGGATTGTAACAGCAGTGGATCTGCTACTGCAAACAAGTGGACACTATAAGAAGGACATTTGAAAAAAATGATTTTATTACAATAGAAAACTTCATTTGGAAACTTCATCATGTTGTTTACCATAAATTGTTATAGTTAAAAAATTGTGAAATGCTATTCTTAGCGCTGAAGTAATATTGCTTCATTCTCAAGGCCATTACAAAGAACATAAAATTATTGCTGCTTTGTATCTGTATCCTGGAAACTATCAGGTTTATACAAGAAAGCACAAAATCTGCTATCACTGAACTTAGGTTTACAACATTTAATTAAACCCCAAATAAACACATTACATTTTAAACAAATATGTTGCCTAATCTCAGCTATGGTCATTTACAAACTGTTTTACAATTTACTTCCTCTGAACTCTTTCTGATATTAATCATTTTATCAACCATGGTTAAATAAGCCATGAATATGTGATATCTGTTTCTGGATTTTCCTAGCCTCACTGCCAAGTACACACTTTGTAAATTACATTGCCTACTGTATACATTTAAATTTGCTTAAGGAGAAAGAAACTGATGGCTAAATCTTACCATTTTGGAGGGCAAAGTAGGCCGCCTTAGGTAGCAGATAGAAACCCTTCCCTCCAGCCAAAATCAACTATCAATGCACTTTTTAACCAAAATGCAGTAGTCCTGAGTTGTACCTAATCTATTAAACACAATAAAAAATAATTCTAAACTACCCCAACCCACCAATCTCTCCCCATTTATGGCCTTTTGGCCCCATGCATTCTTCAGTCTATATCATCCTAACTGACCTTTGACATTTTCTTGCTCATTCTACTGGCCAAGAATGTCTGGCTTGACCCTTGGTGAAGTGGTTCTGATCACACACAAGGCTTTTTTTGCAAGGCTGTATGTGGAATTTTCTTCTTGAAGAAAATGAAGAGCCAGGGTAGACCAAAGCAGGCACACCTCACCAACAGTGGAAGCAAGGAATAGTGAAGGTCAGATAGCAGTGACCTTGGAGTGAAGGTCAAACAGCAGTGACCTTGGAGTGCATGGTGGAGACTGTAACCATGGCTGGGACTGGATTAGGGTCCCTGGGGCTTCTGGGCATTACTGAGATAGTTGGGTCTTACTGGGGTGCACAAAAGCAACCTGAGTCACAAGCTGCCAGCTACTATTGACTGCATTTAGCACTTAAGTGTGCTCTCTCTATCTCTCTCTCATCTCCTTAACCTAATTTTTCTGATCTCTCCTAAGTCTAGCTGATTCCAAACTGTAAAATCAGTGGGCTCCTCAGATCTTTCTAGTGCTATATGTCTGGAAAAGCAATAGGACTGCTCATTATAACACATCAAGTCTTTAAAGTAAGTATATATATATATATTTTTATGTTCACTAAGTAGTTGAATATGATTGTGTAAAATAAAGTTATATCTCAAGACCATTTATGTTTCCTGGGAAACTTTCCTAAAGTCAGGCAGCTATCACATACATGAACTTCTATTTTGTAACACACCAAACTGAAACTACCTAGTAGCCTTTAGATTATGGCCTATATAAGGTACTGAATTTTTTTCTATTTTTTCCACCTACGCAAATAGCAAGAGCATATGATTGCTCCATAATGGCATCCTACATAGCTCATAGATTATGCTCAGTTAAGCACATAATTTGTGTGGGTCTGAATTACAGCTTTTATTGGAATATGTATCAGTAATTGAGTGTCTACAAGTCTATTCAAGATACTTTGGGGAATTACTTCAGTCCTGGAAGACAGTTAATAACATACCCTCAATATATATTGAACCAATTTACAGATAGTTTTGAAATTTTCAAAAAGATTTCTCTTGCTTCAGTTAACTGTGAATGTAGCTTATCAACAACAAAAATAGTTACTCAGAAGCTATTATTTTTCTCTAAACAACTGAACCAGCTTAATTCATCTTGCCAGATCAACATAATTCTATAAATAAATTATAGTGACTACAGGTGAAAGTAGGTGAAACTTCCCTGAAAGCTATTTCTGTGCACTGTCTGTATCTGGAATTATATTTTCCCCATTTCTGAATATTACACAAAGAAGGTTCATTAACAATATATATCTATATTGTCATTCATTCATTAGTAGAATTAAGGCAACAGGCTTAATGCAATGTAAGTGGATGTCAGTGGCTGTGAAATAACTTGGTTAATTTGTTCTATTTTGGGAGATGTGAGAAGTGATTTGTAAATTTAGGGCCTACAATAACAACCATGGATTTTTCCTCGGTTATGGACCTGAACCACAAAGGATACATATTAGATCTAGGTTTTGCCTTAGATAATTTGAAACACAGTTAGTGTAAGGAGAACATTGTTACTTTTGATTATAGTCAGATCACACTTTGGTTTTGGCACCATTGACCTCTCCAGGGAAGATGGGACCCATTCAATTAGTTTGTCCAGATTCTTAGAATCCCTTTAGTTTCAAAAGAAAACTTGGTAATTTTTCCAAAACCTTGATATGTAGAGGCTGTGTTCATTTTTGATCTCTGGAACAAGGAAGTAATGACAGCACTTGATGGAAGTGCTTTCCAAGATGCCTGGCATTGAATTGTCTGCCAATTCAAGGGACATTTTTAGTTTACAGAAGATCTGGATGGCAATGAAGCATCAAAAGAGGTGCCCAGTATACTTATATAAAATTGAGTATGACTGAATAAGCAAGAGCTCAAATGAATCTACATCATGACAGTAAGACCAGAGACATGGGCTTGCTTTTCCATTCTTGCTGTATCTGATGAAAGCTGCTCAGCAGCAATGTTTCTTATGGGAAAAGCTGGAAAAAAGATTGCCGGATTACTGCTATGAATTCTCACAGATCTGGAAGTAAGAAAAAATACTCACAAAGAGTTTAATGCTGGCTGAAGTCCAGCTACAATGACAGAGATTTGTCTTGTGAAATTATCTGGGATCAGTTTTTGTCTCTGGTATTTTGACAAAGTGGACAGCTGACTGTAAATGCAGTCCACCTGCCAAGTGGCCAAAGTACGGGCATGTTAACATGGGAAACAACCTGTGGAACTCTGAATCTGGATCACAAGTTCCCCCAGGTAGATCCATCAGAGCTTTGAATAATCCAAACAACTGATTGTAGGTTGAGGACTACCTGTACACAGAAATGCAGAATTTGGCCATTTTACTACTTGTTATTCAGCATCCACATGAATCAGCTAGAAGAACTGGGGATTATGCAACATGTCAGCAATATGCAGAGGATGCCCATAACCAGATTGAGGAGGAAATCCTTACATGATGGCCTAGAGACTGTTAGGATATGGACATGGAAAAACTCACTTAGACTTAATCCCAGAGAATGGAGTGGCTATGGATTTAAAAGCTGATTCCAACTTGCATTTCCTGCTTCCCGTAAGAGTTTTTGCACAAACTACATGCTGCGTACTAATTGTAGCAATTTCCAAAATGGGATACTTTGCCCTTATCACCTTGCACGAGGGATTATTGCAATGCATTTTACATGGATTTGAAGGCTACCTGGAAGCTTTTGTTGGTACAACATGCAATGACCTGAAGTTATGGTGTATATGCCTATGTAACTGTCAGGGTTCCACAGAACATTAGCAACGCAATCAGAACTCCAGGCCGGCAATCAAGTTCTGATTGCGTTGCTGATGTTGTGTGGAACCCTGACAGTAACGATCATACAGAAAGAATTGCACTAGCTGCCAATTAGCTGCAATTCAAGTTATTGTTTTACACTTTTGAAATCTAACATGACTCTAGGATTTCTTCTCTGGGTTGATCCTGCCACTTGAGTGACATCAGGTAGAGAAGACTTACTGGACATATGAGATTGAACCTTCTGATACCTTCCCTCCCTTGGACTATCTGGAGCACCCCCTTTTTATTGTGTTTCTGAACAGCTGTAAAAATATGGCTGTTCAAGAGGCTTTGGGGGATAAATGAAGACTTTCCCACCCTTAAAGTGTGATGCAGTGTATTTGAGATGTTACATAACTTATTTTAACTATGATTTGTTGACTTTTTATATTGTGTAGATTTGTTGATACCAATCAGAGCCATTATCATTGATAGTCAGATAAACCAGAGCAAGCAAGAAAACAAGCATGTATGTATGTTAACATCCAATAATCACTAAAGTATCACTTCATTTAGACCAAATAATTCAATAAAGTTGGCATCAAATACAAATACTTTAGATAAAGTATGCAGAACTATATACAGTGGCAAGATAATATTGTATGAGTAATAACAATTACATGTTACTTTGTAATGATTATATCTATAACTTACCCGATTTTTCTTACCAACTGCAATATTAGCAATGAGAGATGTAACACTGCAATGTCAACTCTTTAATTTTTATACACAAAGATGTACATGCACATACAAATGCATGCAAATGTCATCAATTGAATAATAAATGACATATTTCCTCCATCCAATAGCTTTCATTTATTTAAAAATTAATAATCAGATGCCAATTTTTTTCACACACATACGCACAAGGACAATGCAAGCATTATCCTGTAAAAAGGAAATAAGATTGGAGTAGTCTAATCACATCTTTAAACATTTTTTGCCACGTTAGTATTTGCCAACTGTCAATGAAATCATTATTTTATTTATCATACAAAACTTTAATAACCAAGCATGCATGATATCAAGAATGAATTACATAAAATATGCATCTATTTTAGATTTGTACAATGTCTAAATATTGTACAAAATGTGCATTTATAAAATGTACATATATTTAAATATTTAGAACATTTTAACAATATTATATATGTTTTACTACATGTGTACATAGCTATCCAAGACACTGGAAAAAAATTTCCACAGGAAAATTTTGGAATAGTAGAGGAATTCAAGTAATTTCACCCTGCCATATGCACTAGACTAGAACAAAGTTCTAGTTATGTCCAGATATATTACTATATACATTATCTGGATTCAAGATTTAGGCTTTTTATTAACTATGATTTGTGGAACAGGTCACAATTACATATACTGGTATTACGCTAAATCCAAACCAAGAAAACTGCATTGTGTTACAATGCAAGATAAACATTTATTTATAAAATTCCCATAGTGCTTCATGGACTCTAATTTAGTTAAGATATGATGGTCATTCCTCAAAGTCAAAAGAAACAGACATCATTTTGTGCACACTTTTACATAATATGCCACAAAAACAAAACTAAGGATAATGTAGTTAAATCTATATTTAAGAGATCTATTTCTGTAATAGTTTTGAGTCACTGGTCTTTTTGAACATTAGCAGAAATGGAATAAACAGGATTTTTTTTACTACTGACAATTTAATTTTTCTCTGAATTAAAAAACTGTTGGACTGACAATACGATACATACCATTCACGCTTGGCTACCAATATATGCTATGTGATTTACTGCAAATAGTAAATAAAAACATGTTTCAATTACACTTGCATAATGAAACATAATATGATATAATGAATCATCACAATCTCTCTCTGCTAGCTACTATGATTTGTAATGGAATTTTTAATCGATTAAAGTCTAAAAGCCAGGGGCTTCTCAGAACAGACAAATGCATAGAGGCTTGGAGATAAGTAAAAACATGGCAATTAATTACCAATTAATACAAAAAGATAATTAAATTTGTAATACTTATTTTATATTGATATTTTTTAAAAATGATTTCTTCTAAATCTCAAGTCACTACTTCTTCATTATATCCAATTTGGGAGAAATTTCAACATGACTGATAAGATTAGCAAGAAGAACCAAAGGCCTAGGTATAGACTGGGTTAATGTAATATGCTTATTCATGGTTAATTATCTCTACTGAATGTTTTGGGTTCACCCACAGGGAACCATAGATAAAACATTAAGGCCAGTACATTAAGCACATTTTACTGTCATAATATCATCTCTTTAAATTCAGAGCTGATCCTGTTAGACAACTAGAGCGTAAGATCTCAGCCCTAATATTTGATATTGCTATAAATTGCAACAAGTGCTAATTCTGGAAAATTTCAGTATCCAGACAATATTATTCAATCAAAAGTAGAATCACAATCTCATCAGCGTTAAAACAATTTAATCTGAAAACTACTTACATACATCATTAAATGTTACTGTCTCTTGCTTTCCTTCACTACAAAATTTATCTCCCAAGGTATGATCAGTGAAGATGTGCAGGAGCTGTGCATGGGTGTTCTGGATGCCAAATTCTTTTACTGTAGGATTGAGCAATTTCCCAAGGGGCCACATGAGAAATTGGCATTGTTGTGGAGGACTGCTGATGCCCTGCCCTGCCACTGTCCCCCATCGCTACTACTGCAGGTTGGATAGGGACAACCAACTATCCAGATCTGTTTTACTGGTAAAAGCATCTATGAGCGGAAGATAATGTTGTCAGTGACAAAAAGAAGACAATCTTAGTTGACAGCATCTGCCCATCTGTTGAAAGATTTGGAGTATTCGTCCAGTTAGGTAATCTGCATGAAGAACTGGCAAAAACTGTCTCCATCCTTTTCTCAGTTCTAGATCAAATATATTCATGAGTTCCTGTTCATAAAAGGGGCTTTAAGATGACAGTTTATTGAGTACAGGAGTAATGCTCCAAACGCATTGGACATGCCCATGGTGTATTTCAAATATCTGAATAGCCATCCACCTTATATCCAATACCAGGCGGTTCCCAATCCTCTAACTGCATAACTAAGTTTTTCTTGTAACATTATATTTCCTACTAAAATGAAGTTAGTTGGGAAGAAGGGTTTTCTTTCAAATGTACTCATGTCATCAATGCTACAGCCCCATTTAAAGAAACAGTCTTATAAAACTGCTAGTGCGTTATACAAATATTAAATGCAGGAAACTTCTACTACTTTACAAAATTGAGGTGGCATAAGGTAAATAAGGGTTTCATATCAGGTAAATGAATATATGTTGCATAGGCCAGACTAGAATACAAAATAAAAATGCAAGCTTTGCTAGCCAGTAAGT
>JAEANM010010723.1:0-15649 GCA_017656035.1 Myanophis thanlyinensis
TTGCTCCAAATTTAATTGCTAAAAATAAAAAAAATACATACTAAGGAAAACATTTTGCAGAAAACATATAGTATTATAAAACATGCCACAGATTAAACCAAAGGCTGAGCAATGGAATGCACTTAGAAGAAGAAATAGGAGACCAACATGGGGTAGTGGTGAAAGTGTTGATCTCAGATATGGGCGATCCAGATTCAAATTCACCCTCAGAAATAGAAACTCATTGAGAAACTTTGGGCTGATTATTTTCTCTCAGTTCTATATACTAAGTAGAATTGTTGTTGCAAAGACAAAATGAAGGGAGACATCTTGAACTCCTGAAAAAAATTAGCAGGACATTTTAAGTGATAACCTTCCTTCAGTGCTGTTGCTTAGCAATCCATGCTTAACGCAAGCTACTTTTGATTCTGGAGGTAGTACAAGCATTACAAGCATTATTTATGTAGTCTTCTTATATGGCTACCTATCTCACAGACATCGTATCATAATTTTTCAGGCACCCTCAACAAGAAATTTTGCATATTAATCTGAAAATGTGATAGTATAAAATCTGAATAATGAAAAATCTAAGTTGGCAACTGACCTGTTATTGACTGCTATAAAAATGTGATAAATTTAAATATCTCTCATCCAGATATTATTTACTCTAATCCAGACTTCCCCAAATTGGCTATATTGGACAACAGTTTCCACTACCACCCAATATACCTAGTGGCCATCAGCTGACGATTTAATCCAGGGTTTCTCAATCTTAGCAATTATAAAACATGTGGACTTCAGCTCCCAGAATTCTGCAATTAGCTAGCTACGGAATTCTAAGAGCTGAAGTTTACATATCTTAAAACTGCTAAATTGAAAACAATGATCTAACTGCTTCCACTCCATCGCCCCAAGGCTTTGTGTTAGCTCCAACGGGTATCAAATCCATTTTGATAGCTTGCAATGTCCTCCAGGTGGCACCAGTTTCCTGCCTTTAGCCATTTCATATCTCACTAAAGGGCAGAAAAGAATTGACAGTCAATAAGAGTCAGCACTTCTCAAAAACTGTGCATGAGGCATTCTGTGTCTTTCACTGCCCTATCCCTCTCAAAAACACTTGACTGATAACAGACAAGGTATATAACTAGTAAACAATATGAAATCTGGAAAATGTGTAACAAATTCTATATAAACTCCAGCAGGTCCTGGAAGAGTGAAAAAAGTACATTGCTGCTAAATAGAGCTAAGCAGAATCTGGCAATCAAGGTTCTGCACTCAGCCACCTCTCCCCCACCCTTTTTTACTGCTTATACTGTAGCCCTAATTGTGACTGTGCAAAACACCCGCTTCCTGCAATCCAAGTTAACTACTTCCAGAATACTAGAGGAACCTAAATTCTAAGGAACCAGCAGATTTTCTGGCAGTACTCCCAGGACTAGCCATCCTGAAAGCAAGCAAGAGCCACAAGACAAAATCTCCTAAGTAATCAGCCCATCCGGCTTTCTCACCGACAGCCTGAATTCCCCTTAGTGGAAATAACCAAAAGGTTTAAAATAGGCTCACGAAAGAAACCGGCTAAGCTTCCCTGAAGTTCGACTGAGGCAGTGATGGCTCCAGTTACATTTCCTTAAAGCCATGTCAGCTTGTCTGGGCATTTCCAAGAACAGAATAGTTGTGCCTGACTCCCAAGATTGCAGCCCTGCCCTTTAGTCCCTCTCCATCATTGGCCTCCACATTCCTCCTCCTTCCAAGTTCTTCTGCATTTGACTTTCCAAAGGCAAACTAGAAGGAATGCCCAGGGAAAGGGGGCCTGGGGGTGGGAGTGGAGGGGGGGGAGGGGGAGTGAGAGTGAAAATGAATGAGGTGGGGGGAGAGACCACAGCAACCACACTGAATGGCAGCACTCAGTAACACAATTACAAAAAGAAACTCAGAAACTGATTATATAATATCTCACATGCACTCCATCCCTGAAAAAAGTTTCAGATTTTTATGGGGTATAGTTTAAAGCCACAAACTTGAATGACATGAGCACCCCGTGACATTAAAATAGAAGTACACTTTAGTTACCTCACCAACATGTCTTTGGAAAGTCCATGGAAACAGAATATTAAATAATTGAATCCTCCCCCTCTCATCTTCCCTCTGCATTTGCCTGGCATTATTCCCAATATGTCTCTGAGGCCTATTTAGAGATTCCATATTCATTTTCCTTTCAATCACAACAACTACAACATAAACTTAGTCAGCACTCCAAATTAATATGTGAACTATGTATCATAGTTGTATGTATCACTGTTGTATTGAAACCTGTGCTTTTCCCAACTTGTAAAATGTACCAAATATATTTATATTACCAGAAATTGTGCACAAATTTCCTTTTATATGAAACGTGATGCCGGATAAAATTAAATGCAATAAATCTGTTCGCGCTAGCGTTTACACCAATTAGAAGCATTCGGTGCTCAGTGAAAATTGGTTATAGCTATATTAGTTATACTTTTGAAAATTACTTATTAGTCAGGACTATTGCCCTAAAATCCATTATATGGACTACTCAATAGCATTAATCTAGCTGGCTATTGTGAAAAATGAATACTGAGTAACAGAGAACTTTAATCTAAACCTCTTGGACTGTTCAGATATTCTTAAATGGAGAAATGGCTATATCCAGTTCAAATATCAAATGAGATGTGCTCATCTGTAAATATACATCTCTGATTTATAGTGTCCCTTAGGCACATTATAGATGAAACAGGTTGGGGAAAAATAATGCAAGGGTTAGAGCAGGAAACTGATGAAGGCAACTTATTTAAGTCAGTAACTTCTAACCTTTTTTATTTTCAGGAGTTTTCTGCTGAGGTATGTCAAATCTGTCACCAAATCTCAATCAATCAGAATAGAACTGGAAGGGACCTTCGAGGTCTTCTATTCCAACCCCCAGCTAAAGTGGGAGACCCTATACCATTTCAGACAAGTGACTGTCCAGTCAAATCAAATCAAATCAAATCAGTTTTATTCATCACATACATAGTCATACATGGTACAAAATGCAGTGAAATGTGTATGCAACTGCCCCAGCGACCGTAGGTAGTAGAGCAAGAGGTGCTAGTATAGAAAGGGTAGGAGAATAAGTTAGGGGGTGAGAGAGAGGGGTTGTTGGTTTAGGGTCCGTATTGCCTGTGGGAAGAAGCTTTTCCTTAGTCTCTCTGTGTTGGCTTTCAGGGAGCACAGATGTCTTCCTGACCGCATCATAGCGAATAGTCCATTGTTGGGGTGGCTGGGGTCCATCATTATCTTTCTGGCTGTGGTTTGGCATCGTTTGTCATATATGGAGTGTAGTTCAGGGAGCTTGGTGCCGATGATGCGCTCTGCTATGTGCACCACCCTATTTAGGGCTTGCCTGTTCTGTATGGTGCTGTTTCCGAACCAGGTGGTGATGTTGCCTGTCAGGATGCTTTCTACCGTGCAGGCGTAGAAGTTTCTGAGCGCTTTTGGGGGCAGTCTGAAGTCTCTCAGTCGTCTAAGATGGTATAGACTCTGCCGGGCCTTTCTCACCACAATGTCAACGCGTTGGGTCCATGTCAGGTTCTATGAGATATGGACGTCTAGGTATTTGAAGCAGTCCACTTTCTCCACTGGGCTCCTGTTTAGGACGGGGGTCTGGTATGATCTCTTCCTAAAGTCTCATCTTAAAAATCTCCAGTGATGAAGCACCCGCAACTTCTGACGGCAAACTGTTCTGCTGGTTAATTATCCTCATCATTAGGAAGTTTCTCCTTAATTCCAGATTGTTTCTCTGCTTGATTAGCTTCCACCCATTGTTTCTTGTCCTGCCCTCTGGTGCTCTGGAAAATAAGTTGACTCCCTCCTCTTTGTGGCAAACTCTCAACACAGAGGATTTGGAAGTCATGTTCAATTGCATACTATTAGACTCATAAGTAGAGAGATTCCTTTGGCTTTCCTGCCTCATTGCAATCCCTCCCTCTCTGAGAAAATGTGCCCCTGCATGGAACAGAATCCTGTGTTCTGCTCTGGCTGGAACATGGGCGGTGTGACAGCAGCAATAAATAAGCTCTTTGGAACTGTTTGCTATTACTGGTTTTCAGGAATTCTGATAAGCTCCAAAGAAACTTAAAGAGTTCCCCAGAAAGCACTCTGAAAACTAACACACTCAGTAATTAGAGTTAATACTGACAATGATAATTTCTATTTAATTATAATTTCTATTTAATTTGACACAATCTGAACAGAATGTTATCTGGTTATAGACAGGCTTCAAGAGAGAGAACATCTGCCCAGACAAGAATGAATAAAATCTCTGGTTCTCCAGATGTTCTTGTACTTCAGCTCCAATTAACTAGTCAATCTATCCAGTAGTCAGAGAGTATGAGACAAATATATTTAGTTGGCTACTGGTTATTGTTGCTCTATTCCATGGTTGGTTCATATTGAATACACTTTTAGATAACTAATTTTATGTAAATGATTAAGTTGGTATTCTTAACGCTGTGAGGAGTCCTGGCAATAAGGTAACGAGTAACATCCAGGCACTGAAGTCGTTAAGAGACCTCCAATTCTCTATCTTGCTTTATAATATGGCCTCCATTTTCCTCCCAAAATTTTTAAGTTTTATTTTTTTTTGTCTCCTACATTCTTGAAAGTATTTCAAGATGTGAATGCAATACATGAATGCAAAAATGCAACTTGAGTTTGTATTCCTTCTTTCCTCTATCCATCTGTCCGAAAGAATTATTTTTCCTACTCTCCTGTTGTAGAAAGGCCCCAGTTCAGTCTGCATGACAGTTGCCTAAAAATCAAGTTCTCAGCCATGATCCTATACTAAAAATGAAGCAAAAAAACTAAAACAAAACATTAAGAATTGATTTAGTGCTCCAACCTGGATTGAAGGAATAATAAAAAAATGGAATTCATGTGAAATAATTCCTAATGGAAGTGGTTTTTTTCCCCCTTAGAAATATAGGATAAGAACTTGAGTGTTAAATATTAACACAAATATGTATCCTGTTCAAAAGGCAACATGACTTTTTTTCTGTTTTTCTAAAATGAGATAATGTGATATTCTGCTAGATCAGAGCAAGACTATATTAGTGGCCTGCACATGCCTCCAGGAAAGCCACAAGTAGAACACAAAAGCATAATAGCTTTCTATTCATGTTCCTTAGCAACTAACATTCAGATATATTTGGTTGATAATACCAGAAGTAATACATGACAAGAGGCCATTAATAGTGTTAAGTATTATTCTCTGTAAATGTTTCTAAACACTTTTTAAAGTAGCTGAGTGGATGGCCTTTAGTATACATTGGAATAGAAAAAAATGAATTCACATCGTTAACATATATTCTATGTAGAGTTCTTGTTATCTGTCATTTTGCCTCTCTATTAAGCTTCACCAGAGAACCTCTGTTCTAGCAAGTGCAGCTCAAAAAAAAAAAAGAATGGAAAATACTAAAACCTGAATTTTCCATAATCTATCTCTTGAGATAAGTTTAAAAGAGTACCATTTATCGGTAAAATCTATCACAGTACAAAGTGAATAAAAATAATAATGATCAGTATTGTATTGCATGAAAAACCACACAGTTAAAGCATATTTTCTTTGGTAGCATGCATATATCAAATTATTTAATATTGTTTTATACAATATTCAGAAAATAAATGGTTATCAGACATGTTTTCCTGTTTTTAAACAAAAATTGAATCTATAAATTCCAATTCATGTTAGTTTTAATGCCAGCTTTTAAATTACATATTAATCAGTATTAGAATGTAGCAGACATAACAAAACACGTTTTTTGTAGCGCCGAATTGTCTAAATTTATACCATTTACAGAGTTAACCCTGCATTTAAGGTTTAACAGGATTCAAAGGAGGATAATATTTATATAGGAAAGATTACAAGCTTTTAAAACATTGTCTTTCAGCAGTGGAACTTTTCATATTTTTAAAAAAATTAATAGTTTATTTGTTAAAGCATTTAAGGAGCAGAACAAATAGCTATCTAAAAGAAAAAAGAGACATAAAGGAAAGAATACCAATCAATAAAAATGAATTTTAGTAAATTGCTTTAGCAGAGCAAAAGCCATGAGGTCAAAGGAACTGCCTGCAGGGCTCAGAGACAAGGTTATTATTGCAAGGCACAGATCTGGGGAAGGCTACAATACAATTTCTGCTACACTGAAGGTTCCTAAGAGCATAGTGGCCTCCATAATTCTCATATGGAAGAAATTTGGCACAACCAGGACTCTTCCAAGAACTGATCACCTGGTCAAATTGAGCAATCAGGGGAGAAGGGCCTTAATAACAGAGGTGACCAGGAACCCGTTGGTCACTCTGACTGGGCTCCAGAGATCCTGTATGGAGATGGGACAGAGTTCCAGAAGGACAACCATCACTGCAGCCCTCCACCAATCTGGATTTTATGGTAGAGTGGCTAGACAGAAGCCTCTCTTCAGTGCAAAACACACAAAAGCCTGCTTGGAGTTTTCAAAAAAGCACCTCAAGGACTCTCAGACTGTAAGGAACAAAATTATCTGGTCTGATGAAACCAAAATGAAACTGTTTGGCCTCAATTCTAAACATTATGTCTGGAGGAAACCAGGCACCACTCACTACCTGCCTAATATCATCCCAATAGTGAAACATGGTGGTGCAGCATCATGCTGTGGGGGTGTTTTTCAGCAGCAGGGCCTGGGAGACTGGTCAAGGTTGAGAGAAATGATTTATGAAATAGGGTTAGATTCCTCTGAGGGCAAGATGCATGGCGTATAAATGTAATAAATAAATAACCTACATTGAAAATGACTGCAGATAAAACTGCAGATATGTTTCTTGATTTTGGAAATTGAAGAATCATTGTGGTCTTTATACTACTGTTTTTTTTTACAATATATCAATTTTATAAATAGTACACATTCATGCCCTTATGAATTACTGAAGAACTGTGAAACAAGTCTAGCCACTATTAAAATAAATTCAATACTTGGTCAGCTCCAAGTTAATAAGAATATTTATGTACAAAAATGGATGTTTTTGAATAATTACAAAAGAGAATGAATAATAAAATACTTTAAACTCCAATAATATATCTTCACCCATTTTCTTCATTAATTATTTTTACACAAAAAAATAGGTGGAAGATTTAAAAAAAAGTCAGAACACACCTAGACCTACACAAATGTGCTTTAAAATCAATTTTATGGCTGGCAAATAAGAAGACGCCTGGCAAACTCTTGATATTACATACCCAAGAATTCAGTTTAATATCATATTTTCCTTTTCTTACAAAATTTATATTATTTCCCTTGTAAATCATATCTGGATTCATTTGTATCCAAGTCTAGAGAATGTTCATTGCTTCTAAAAACAGAGCCACATGGCAATCGTAGAGAAATACTTGAATAATAATGGAGTCCCAACAGCCAGTAGCCCTTAGTTGCATTTATATTGAGAAAAATTGACACTTGTCTAAAATGGCCTGGAAACATTTCTAAAGATGCCAACATAGCAAAATAGATGATTCTTTGGTTCAAGGGATTTGCATTATAGACAGTTGGTCCATAACAAAGCCTTTATGATGATGACACAGATTGGTTGCAAAAACAGACAAAACTCAATTTACAAATAATACCAGTCTGCCACACTCTGCAGTGAAGTGCAGTTCAATTTGTCATCCCACCATGAGATGAAATATATTGTTTAATCAGTTTTCTCTTGATGGCATTCTAAAAACAGAATAGCTTTCTTTAAGAAAGGCAAGATGCACTATCAGCACTTTGGGGTATTTAAAAACAATTTACTGCCTTTCTCTATTTTATGGTCCCATCAGTTCATGCTTGCAAGTAAATGGTATTACTGGCAGATCTTCCAATGCACCATTGTTGCTACTTTGTCATGCTGTTGTTTGTAGTCAATCTATGTAATCTTCTTGTAGCAGCTAATCAGATGGTCCACTATTTCTTCATCTTCTTTGCAGAGGCAACACTTGCTATCTGTTGCTGTCTTCTCAATTCTGGCTTTGTATGCATTTGTTCTTAAGGCTTGGTCTTGTGCAGCCAGAATTAGCTCCTCTTATCATTTTCTTAAAATTTCCTTTTCTTAGTCATTGCTTTGTCTACCATTTTTTTTTAATATACTGGCCATGTAATACTTTGTCTTCCCATGACTTTTTTTCTGTTCTTCATTTCGTCTTTCTTGTAAGCCAATTTGGTCTTTCCAGTACTCAGTAAGCCTTCCTGGTATACTTGCTTCAGTGCATCATCTTCACTTTCCTTTAGATATTCTTCCAATACCCTTTTAAATCCTTTAACTGTCCAATGTACTTGCAACATTCTACACCTACCTATTTTCTGATTGTCCTATGCAGGCCCTTTAGTTCAGCTTGAGCCCAGTCCACTATTCCAGCTGTGTATCTAATAACTGGAATTGCCCAGGTGTTAATCATCTTGATAGTATTCCCTTCATTGGTTTTGGACTTTGAGATCTTCTTCATTCTCTTGATGTATTCAGTTCTAACCTTTTTCTTACTTCAGTGTGCTTGATGTTGTCAGCTTGAAGGATGCCTAGGTATTTTTTAATGATTGCCTTTATCCAGTCTCTTGATGTTATTTCTATAGGGCATCTTGATTCCTTCAGTTCTCATTATTTTTCCACGTTTGATGGCAAGCTCAGTATCATCTATCTAGTCAAACTCCACTGCAATATGTTGGCCATGTTGGGCAGCGATTCTATATCAGATAGTGTTTTTCCACACAGCTTTAGACCATACGTATAAAGGAGGTAGGATAGTCAGGCAGATGTTTCTGATGTTTGAGAGCCATGGTTAAGTTATTCAGTATTATTGACACATACAATGACAAACAAGTGAGCCTTGTTGAAAGATTCCCAGTCTATCACCATTCATCAGCAACCATGTTTTCCATTGATCCTGCACAAAGCTTCTGATGTATCTTCTATTATTTCCAGGCACTTGATTATGCAATCATGTGGCAGGGAGTTAAATGCCTTTTTGTGATCAATCTATGCTATAAGGGACAGAACAGATCAAACTCATTTAATCACTTGTGGAAAATCATTGTTCCTAATCTTATAATCTAATGGGTTTTTCTAAATAATCACTAAATGATTTGACTATGTTCATATCCACAAACTGATCCTAAGATTGCTAACTAAGAAACTGTCCTACTGAACCCAATGGAACAACCTGAAGTAAATACTTATGTACAATGTTGGCCTTGATTGCATTTGAAAACCAATATTGAGAAAAATTACTAATCAAATACTAATAAAATATATACATTAATTCATATGTAAAATACATATTCTTTCATATAGTATTCAAGATACTATCATATGAGAAAAACAGATTCCTAAAAAAAACCATCTGTTTAAAAAATGAAAAACATATCAAAAGATGATTTATATAGATATAATAATGAATAGAATAATTCATCTTTAAAGAACTGGCTGAATAATCTTACTAAATTGCCCTTCTAAAATTAGTGGGACATAAATATACAGTAAAGAATACATACAAAGCAAACAGAAGAAAGGGAAAGACATGGCTAGGATGGTCATGGGAACCCAGTCACTGGGATCAACCTGTGTACACATTTAATGAACTATTACTATTTTTATTATGAATTTTTATATATTATCTGATAGGAGAACTGCATCTCCAAATTTAAAGACCCAAAAAGATCACAATGTTTTGTTTTGAACTTAGAAAATATTAATTTTGTTCATTTCTAGTCATATGCAAGCCAAACAAACTTCTACCTTAATCAACGTTATTATATTGTTTTTTAATTTCTTTTATATTCCAGCTTCTTGTCTGTTGGAAGAAATGTCCATGTGGATTCCATTCCAAGTGGGGAGAAAGACACTGGAAATATGGAGACTGCTTGGAAGGATGATTTATTGATGGAGCAGGCTTGAAGTCCTGGGTGAAAAGGGGAAGAAAGTGAGGGAGAGGGCTAGATTTATACCCTCTTGGGCTCTGACCTTGCTTCCTGTTCCTGTGGTAAAGGCAAGTAACCTGATTGACTGTCGGACTCCCATGTGGCTATGGGTCATGATTCAAATTTGGTTGAAGCTTTTGTCTGTGCCATGTGGACAGTTGGGCAATCCTGTAATGACCTGAGGGTGAGGGTCTTTTAGGTGCAAATAAAGCTAGCTCAGTCTATTGTCTTCCAAATAAGTATCTGCTGGTGGGGGCAGGGGGCCAAGGCTGAATTTCTGCCTTAAGATTTCTATTAACCTTTTAGGGGAAATATTCTGCCTTTTAATATTTCCTGGAATATTTCATTTTTTTCTAGGAGAGGGTGGGTGCTAACTTCTAACATGCCTTTAAAAAAAACATTTTCAGGCAAACAGAATTTTTGTCCAACATGACAGAATCCCCAAGGGGCTTAAGACACCAAGTAGTCTACAAAGATGGTATAGATGCAGCAAAGACAATGAATGTTAAAGCCAATATTCTGTATTGTCCACTGGGAGAAATTAAATTATTTATTGCAAAGGTCTTACAGCTTCACTTGTCAGAACCATTTCATGTCATCAAGTTTGGTCATGTCCCCACATGAACAGAGGTAATTATCTCCAGGGAGAAAATGTGTTTTAGCTAGAACCCTTGCAGAAATTAAAGATGGCTGCCTCTCTACTGGGAACAACTTTGAATTGATGTGATACAAATGACTGCTGGTTAAGCAGCCTTCGCGATCATATCTAATAAGCACTCTGAGCTGATTCAGCTTTTACCAAGTCTAATGGAACAGCTTTGTGTCATATAGCTTGACCTACCAATCACACGCACATGCGCGCGCGCGCACACACACACACACACACAAAGTGAATACAGGCCCTTCTGATCAGAAACCAAATTTCTGGCACAGTGACCATTTTTTCATATATCTGAGCACTCAAGGAAAATAATAATTTCTCAGTATTTTCAACTTGTGCACTTATCTACAGCATTAGCAGAAAAAAAAAAAACTGGTATTAAAGGCAAGGGGATCCTGCTGTTTCTATAATGCCATCAGTGTCACCGAGGAAGGAATTCCGAGATGCTTTCACTCTCCATAAATTAAAAAAAAAAGTCAGAAACCTTTGCCTTCTTTGCTAGGCTAACACCTATGAAGCTGCTTAAATAGGGCCAGATAAAAGTTAAGGAAGGTACAAGGAAAATGTTCCAGAGGAACAATGTTTTAGGGAAACAAGAAAGAGAGATGAGCTTAAAATGTAATGATTCTTTGCCCTAAGGCAGGGATGGGCAACTGTGGCCCCTTTATGACCTATGGACTTTGACTCCCAGAATTCCTGAGCCAGCATGGAAGTTGGAAATTGAATTCTGGGAGTTGAAGTCCACGGTTCATAAAGGGGCCATAGTTGCCCATCCCTGCCCTAAGGAAACCCTCAACCTCATATGATGAACTAAAGGTATCTGTTAATACCAACAAAACTTTTAGGTTCTAAAAGCTCATCTGAAATCTTCATTTCAGTCTATTCTCGGAGACATTTTACAGCCAAAGTGGCAAATAAGCATCCGACTGAGCTGCAGGATATAACCCTGACCCTAATACTTTTCACAGATACAAACTAACAAAAGCTAACATTTAAACACTCTTGAATATATTAATGAGGCTCAACTAGATTTAGTGAGTAAGCCGTGGTGGAAAGAGGAGGGCAGCAGAAGGCTAACTGAAGTATAGTGGGCTAGGAAGCATATCAGCAAGCACAGAAATAATGAGGACAGAACAATGCAGGGAGTCCTGCTATCAGTGTAAAATCATGCTCTCAAAAAGCAAATGTATTACATGAAGAATAGTTCAAAATATAGCTCTGGGAGAATGTCAACTGAATCAGAAAAAAAAAACCCTTTTACGCCCTTTGGTACTCAAACTGTTTGTTTAGCCTATGAATGAGAAATTTCAAATGTGAAAAATGTTATATGACAATGTTTAAAAAGCCTACTTCCAAATGTGATTTGCAGAATCATATTCAAAACACCAGAAGCTCAAGTGATGTTTTCATCAACCTTGCAATGATGGGAGAGATATTTTTTATAAAAAGGAAAAATGCTGAAAGTATAACTGGTTATGCTGATGATGCTAATAAGAAAAGGGGTCAGGAGGGGGGATGAGTCCATGCATTGGTTATCTTAATTTGTGATTGGTGGGTTTGTTTTTACCCTAGTGTGCTGTGTTTAATTCTCTTTTTTAAATGCATTTAGTTTAATACTGTTAGTTGCCCAGAATCATGGATTTAAGATGGGTGTCCATACAACAGGAAGTAAGGGAGGGAGGAAGGGAGGGAGGAAGGAAACTTTATTTCTGGTACCATAGTTACGGTAGTTATCTGGATAATGGAGTACTACATATCATATAATGAGTAGCCCTTCATAAGGACAGGTAAAAATGAGTTTTATCAATTCATAACAAATTCAATTAGGAGTAAGTACTTTAAACTTAATCTTGTGAGGGACTAGAGACAAAAGCCCAGAAGCACCTCGAATAAAACATTCTGCAAAAAAGAAGAATATGGGGTTGTTATTATAACATGGCCTCTTAATCTATGCATGGAAAAAAATAAAAAAATACTCAGAGAATAGGAAATGAACAAAATGAACAAGATAAATGAGACAATGATGATTTTATAACTTTAGCTGAGACCTGCTTAGAATACAAAGTTTGAACTTGTAAAACTTTACATTGAAATTGACAGATACAACTCTAGATTGATCACTATGTGTAAAAATACACACCTTTTCGTTGACTCTGCCTAATATTCTGAATCTATGGAGACATCATAAATTTTGAATTTGGACATGAATGGCTGGCTGGAAAAACTGTTGCACAATACCATAAGGAGAAATTTACATCTGATTTGCAGTCATAGATTGTTAATGTACTGTTAAATTGATTAATGTAGTTTATCTTTTAAATGAAATTATTAGTGGTTTTGTGAAGAGTTAGGGAGTTCATAGGAAAATAGAAATAACATTTCTGCACAGTTTACACATGCTATGCTAGATTCCAATTAACAAAGAAGAAAACTGCAAATACCTGGGATCTTTTGCATGCAATACATGAGCTATACCATTGAACAATGGTGTTTTTCTCTTGAAGAAATACCACTTCCACTTTAAATTAAACTACAAAAGAGTCACAAGGACAAAATAAAGATGAAATAAAGAATGCTATCTTAAGCTCCTTAGAAAAAAAATGTAGGGTATACAAATGTACCAAATAAATAAATGAAGGATGACTAGCACTTTTGTCTTATCTACCAGTAAGAATATAGATTTGCTTAAAAATAAAAGATGGAGTGGAAAAGATACAATCGTGAGGTGATTTCCAATTCAAAGTCTTCCTCTTGAAGCCTTATGGCTGAATCCAGAATTCAGTAGACTTGCTTCTGCTACTGAAATACTGCCTCAACTAACAAGCAAATCAGAAATAAAGAAAAGGAACTTGACAGAAGATTTCCACAATTAGAAAAGCAAATGGGATTGGTTTCATGCCTTGAAAAAACAAAGCACCAATCCATATTTCTGTCCCACAATAAAAAATGGGCACCGCAGCCCATCATTTTTTAGCCAGAAAAAGTTTGAAAATAGACAGAGGCTGCATTCTTAACAAGCAATTACAATGGATTCTTTACAAGCAACTGTGCATTCTGGGTGTGTGCAACCACAATGCTGGCTATTCATCAAGAATGATAATCTTTTTCATCAGCTCACTCTCAGTCCTGCTTTGACCCCCCTAAGCTATGGCTTCATTACAGACATTAGTTACAGAGCAAAACAAAATTCACTTTTAAACCCTTCCTATTTAATCCTTATTGCTGTGCATTAATCATCTCCAGAACAATTCTTGTACCACTAGCAGGGCAAAATAAAATGGTACTTGATCTCATAAAATTGTGATTCCAACCTACCACCTCACTGGTAGAAGGCACCTGTCTAGGACAATAAAATAAATACTCATCTTTGAAGGAAAACCATGTTTAAGCCTATCTGACATTTCAGGAGAGAGGGGACTGACACAATTTAATAGGTAGCCTGGAGAGCCTCCATTAGAATTTGAGGGATTAATAAACAAAATGTTAATATCTCAAGGAATAGCAGAGCTATTCTATAGCAGAAAAAAAAAACAGTCTCCCAGGAAGTGTGTATCCAAGAATTCTGAAATTTGACTCCAAGTAATGATGTACTTGGACACTTTTAAAAGTCTTAATGAACAGATCCAAATTACTAATTCTTGATTTTAAACAGTTATATTATTACAGATATACAGTGTGCATCATAGGTAAAGCGCTAGATCTAGAGTTCTGAATTCCCACCCAGAGCATCCTGGGTGGTTTTCAACAATATATCACCTCAACTTCATATTGTTGCTACTTTCTAAAATGGGAGTAATAAATTTATTGCTAAAAAATAAGATTGTTAAGTTTTCCCACTTTTAAAAACTTCAACTAAAATAACCCCTTATTGGAATTCTTGAACTATGTTTAACTCAAGCATCCCAAAAGGGTGTGAAACATATATTAAACAGAATAGCCTAGACATTTTAGCAGCCTCTGAAACATCAAGAATTTTAATTTATTCCAGAGATGTAGCTCTTAACAGAAACCAACCATTCAGTTTTATAAGATATTAAAAGGAGAAATGAAAGTATCAATTACACATTTGAAGGATCAAAGCCTGATTTTCTTAGTCATACATAACTGGAAACAAAGTCATTTTCCTGATTTTTATTTATTGATTTAAGGCATGACCTAGATCCTAGGATGTGGCTTTGTTGTTTATTTTTGAAAAACATGTATCTTTAAAAAATGAGAAAATGGTACACTATTGTCACGTTGCGATTTGGTTTTTATTTCATGATAAGATGAATCAACTCTATATTTAATTTTTTGTTCGGAGAAGCTACACTTAATTCATTTATTCAAGGTTTTTTTTCTTCACTATGTATTAACTTTTTAAAGTGAACTCTTATTTTTTGTATTTCACTATCTTAACAAATAAAATTAAAACAAAACTAAAAACAAATTATTAATGCTGAAAATCAGAAATGTAATTTCTGGACCTCCTCAAAATGGCAACGAAGAAGGATAAACAACTAAGCATTACCCAGAGGCTGAATTTCAAAGCATGACTCTTAATTAACATAATGATATTGATCATCATACAAACAACATAGAGAAATTAGTAAAAGCTATGGTTGCTTTATAAAAGGAAAATAAGAGAGGCACTCAATTCCTCTGGGAAACTAGGTCAAATTTTCTCCAGTGATATAGCATTGCATTTGACTTTAAATTAATCTCATAATCTCTGCTTTCCTGCTCCTCTAATCTATAGATCTCTCAGAAATACTTCATGTTTTGCCACAGTGTTGTCAACTGTTATCCATTAAGCCCACGGGGATCTTCAAATGCAATCTTAAATGTATTGCTGAAATATACGATACAATATTTTCCTTTCACATTTCTGCAGGAAAGCAAGCAGTATAGTTTTGATCATGGACAATTTATCCAAGAAAACTAGGCCAAATCACTACTTCCCATTAAGGCATACAAAGTCCCAGTGAAAGCTTTATCCTCAGAGAAAGATAAAAGGGAGGGAGGGAGGGAGGGAGGGGGAGAGGAA
>JAEANM010010724.1:0-15648 GCA_017656035.1 Myanophis thanlyinensis
CAACTCCCAGAATTCCTGAGCCAGCATGGCTGGCTCAGGAATTCTGGGAGTTGAAGTCCACGAGTTATGAAGGAGCCTTAATTGCTCACCCCTGGTCTAGTATAAGTTTTATAAGCTCTAATTCGCAATACAATGTTTCCAGGAAAAAAAAAAGTTCATGAACACAGACGGGGCTCCCTGTAATCCAGAGGCCATTACCGTAAACTGGTAGCATTCTAAAGGGCAATTGAAGGCAGTCTTCCATCCATTCCCTTCTTTGATTCTCACTCGATAGTACGCCTCCCTGAGGTCCAGTTTGATGAACACCTTCTCTTGGCTAAGTGTCCCAGCATATCTTTCTTTTTATGATGATGATGATGATGATGATTTTATTTATACATTTTTCTTTTGTATACTTAAAACTCAATATTCACATTAACAATGTGCTGTCTGGGTACAATGATTTTGAATAATAATTTTAACAATGCTATTTATAACAAATAACATCGAAACATATTAGTGATAATATTTGCTTATCCTTAATTATTCACCTTACGCTATTTAATTGAACATTCTTTTCAATTTTAAGTTTCTAATTTCTGCTTCTATTTTCTAGCCATTGATAAAATGTCTTCCATGTTAAAAAGTATTCTGTTTCCTCCTTATCTTTAATTTTCATTGTTATCTATCCATCTTGGCACATTCTAGTATTTTCTTTATTACATTTTCCTCTGTAGGGATATTTTCATTTTTCCAATTTTGTGCATATATAATTCTCACTGCTGTTAAAACATGTAAAATCAAGTATGTATTTCCTTTATTCTATTTTTCTGGTTAAGATAGCCAACAAGAACAATTCTGGTTTTAAGTCTATTTGTTGTTTTGTCATTTCTCCTAGCCAAATTCGTATTTTTCTCCAATATTCTTTAGCCTTTTTAATATGTCCACCACATATAGTAATAAGAGCCTGGTAACTGATTACATTTCCAACATTGGCAGACATGTTTTTAAACATTTTTGCCATTCTCGCTGGTGGCAAATGCCACCTATAAAACATTTTGTATAAATTTTCTTTATAGACTGTTGACACCGTCAGTTTATAATTTCTCTCCCAGAGTTTTTGCCAATTATCTAATTATACAGTGATTCTAACATTTTTAGCCCATATTATCATTGTTCCTTTTACTTGTTCTTCTTCCATTTTAAAACTCAATAAGTAACTTTATATTCCTTTTATTAATTTATCATCAATCCTTAAAAATATCTGGTCCAGTTCTGTGGGTTCTTTATAAAATCCATATATTTCTACATCTTTCTTGTACCTTGATTGTATTTGCAAATGTGACCATCAAGCCAAATCAATTCTTTTAGTTCTTGCTTCGATTTTAGTTCCCCTTGTTCATTTAAAATATATTTATATCTCATAATTTTTTCCAGCTACATAACATTCGGGGAAGCATATCTTTCATAAGGGGGCGCGGGTGCATGTTTTCCACATGCACACTGTTTATCCCCCTAAACACTATACATAATTTCAACGATCCATCTTTTTTCTCCTTGAACAGCACGGGGGCTGCCACTTGGGATTTTGCAGGCTGAACAAATGGCCAGGTTTTTATCAATGTAGTCTCTTAATTCTGTGTCTCCTTCAGGGTCATTGAGTACATCTTGGGCTTGAGTTTCATCCTTGGCAGGATCTCAATTGCACAGTTTATAGGACGATGGGGAGGTTAGGACATCGCATTACTTTTCACTGAATGCCTCTGCAAAGTCCCAATACTCTTTGGGGATGGTTTGAGTTTTGGGTGCTAGTTCGGATGCCACTTTTATGTGCTTGAGTCCTCCCGTCTCTTCCCACTGCTGATTGGGTTCAGTCCATTTCCCTGCCATTGCTACCCATTTCTCTCCCTTTCCTCAATGACAATGGGTTTCCACTTGGCAAGCCAGACTAACCCTAATATCATAGCCTCTGCCATCTTTGGGGCAACCACAAATAAAATGGTTCTTGGTGGGTTCCTAACTTTAGATAAATCGGTTTTGTTAGGTAGGAGGCAGGTGAATCCCTACGATGGAGCCATCAACCTGCTCGAATTTCATGGGTTGGTGTAGTTTTCTCACTTGCAGTCCCAACTTCCGCACTGTTTGCAGGCTGACTAAGCATCAGGTGTATCTTGAATCTTGAATATTTTACAGGGCTTTTTTTAGGGCTTTTATGGCCCCGTTCACCCCCAAATGGGGTATCATACTCTCCACTTGGGCCGACGGGGGGATCAGTATACACATCTCACCTACCGTTGGGTCATCTTCCCCTTGCTGACATTCTCATAGAGGGTCAGCTGGGGATCCTCCTAAGTCTGAATTCTCTCCCCTTCACTGCTGCGGGGAGAACTCTATGACTTGGCGGGCCACTTGTGACTTCTTCCCGTTTGGGCAACTTCCTCAGTTTTTCTGGGCTCATGACCCTTGGGGTCAAAATAGGCACCAGTACAGGCAGGCTGACGCTCTGTGTTGTCCCTCTTGGCCGCATTGGAAGCATAAGCTCGGTCTATGCCTCGAGGCTTCAGGAGAGGCAGGGGCCTTTGTGGTGAGATTTCTCTGCCCCAGTGGGCGCATGTCCTGGCTCCTCTTCAGACAGCCTTCTGTTCCTTTGTACTGTTTGTATTCCATTAGGTCCAGCTCCATGCTTTTTGCCAGCTGGTACCAATCATGGATCCGCTCAGGTGTACCTTGAGTTGTATATATGGTACAACTCCCTTTCATACCATCTTGGAAATAGTGAACCAGGAGCTGCTCCAGCCAGTGCCTCAGCCTTTCTGCCATGCTTCAGAACTCACAAATTTATTCATTGGTCTGCTCCCTTGCTTGATGGCATGGATGTTGGATTCCTCTCGCCGGACTTGCATGGTGTCTCTGAATTAGGCTCTGAGTTCCCCCAAGAAGGTGTCATGATCCTCCCACCTTGGGAGCCCCTTCATCATGGAAGCCTGTCACCCATTCCACTGCCTCTCCCTCTAAGTTCGCCACAATGGCATTCATGGAAGCCACATTTTCAAAGTAGGTTGGCCCATATCAATCCAGGTGAGCCCACATCTGATTCAGGAAGAATGCCAACTCCTCCAGACTCCCATCTAACATGACCTTGATTGACAGGGGCTTGATAGTGCCTGGGGCACTCCGGTATCCCTGTGGTCATCCCACCCCAAAGGAAAAGGGTCAGGGCTGTGTGCCAACCACTGCCATTTGTGCCTAAGGCCACCCGGCAATCCCATGTGATTGGGCTGTCGCCTGTTGGAATCTGATGGTGGCTTGACCTGAAGCTGGGCCCTGCTGGGGGGGCAGCAATCCATGAGTGGGATTGGATGCTCCCAAGACTATGGCTCCCCCTGTCTTCAGCTGGGATTTAGGCAACAGAGGTGGGAAAGTCACAGAGGGGTGACTGGATCCTGCTCTGGAAGCTTAGGCTATCTGCCATGCTGATTCTGCTCCCCACAACTCCATTCCGACAAACCTCTCAGCTGTTTGACTGATGGGCTGTGGCAGGTTGTCAGATACCTCCACTCCTCTGGCTCTTCCTACTCTACTGCTCTTTTCTCTCTCCATCTTGTGCCCCTGGTGAACACAGCTCCAGGAGGAAGCAGAGGGAACTCAGCTTTGGACACCTTTGGCCACACCTCACCATAGATTCTTGCTCGCCTGATGGAGTCCCCTAGCTACCATGGCCTACTCCCTCAGTGTTGACTGTTCAGCTTTCTCATCCCTTCAAACAAGTGATCACTGTCTGGGTGCTGAAATCCACTTGGCCTGCAGTAAGGGTCTCTCTCGCCAGGCCTATCCCAGGTGTGGCTGTCTGCTCTCCTTTACATTCCACCCCGGACATGTTCTCCTGGGTCTTCACAGCTCTTCCAGAGGTAGCTAGTTAGGCTGGAGGACCTCAGGACTCCTTTGTCATTTTTAATTTTGGTAGATCCGGTTTAATGTCAACATTCTGACTGAAGAACCCTACCAAAGCAAGCACGGCCGAGAGGATGCAATCTCTTAATGCAAAAGTTTATTGAGTATATCATTTAGACGCAGATGAGGCAAAACTAAATCTAGCTAATTCCTACGCAAACTCACATAATTAAAGTATAGATTCTCCCTCCCCCTATTAGACCAGGTCATACTGTCCAATTGAGTCTCATTGTATTGTTATGAGAAAAAGAGTTTGACTCTGGCAAACACCTGCTGTAATGTCCTTGGTTCATGGCTGTCTTCTTGATGTCTGGAGACTACATTCCATCTCCCCTCCCACCCCAGTTCATTGGCAAGCTGAGAAGCAATAATGGTTGCAACAGCTAAAGTGCATTTCGAAACTTGACAACATCCTTCAAGCTCTTTAAACCATAAGGAACTTCTTTTTTTCCCAAAATTTACAGTGCTGGAAGATTAAAATAAAATGACTCTTATCTATGGCAGTCTGAGCCCAGGAGAATCTACAAACTATAGATCAGTTCCTGTAAGGGAATGGGGACCCATGCCTAGGTAATTGATTTCATCTTACAGGATAGCACATTAAAGAAATCCATCCTAAAACTAAACTTCAATACAGAATATTGAATACTTCAATTTGTCAATACAGAGAGACAAATATAGTGCTTTGTATTTCACTATCTTTGAATAATGCTCAGTCTTATTTCAATCCAATGTATTGGTATTCTCAGGTTGCTAATACTCTTTACATTCTCTCAGTATACTAATATAGGAACTCAAACACATTGCTGAAAATGAAAGACTTCTTTTTAATCCAACCTTCAGTTATCCAAAGAGGGCTTATCGTGCAGAAAATTATATAAAAATAGTTAAATACACTGGATGCTTTCCATATCCTATATTGAACAGTCATCTCATAAAGGGAGTCAGTTTTTCAAAAATAAATTTAGGTGCTTTTCTTTAGAAAGGAAAATAAAACCTTTTTTAGAAATAAGTTGTACTGGGAAATATAGGAAACTGCACAATTCTTGCAGACTCTCATAATCTTCTAGCTTGCAGGAGTACTTAATTGTTAGGACCTTTTTTGAATCATACAAATTAATCATATGAATCAGTAATACAATCATTACAAAATCCAATAAACCTAAGAAATGAATTTGATTTGGGTTCCATAATAAAACTGGTATGGGTCAAAGTTCAGTTCCTGTAAGGGATTGTCATGCTTACTATGGACTCTTGATAAAATCCCATATTTCCTTGCATTTGAGTTCTTTTCACAAGAAGAAATACATATCCAACTGAGTGAATTAATATTTTACATACAAAACTGTAAAATCTTAAATATCCCACCAGATAAGGCACAGCCAAAAACTTAATCAGATAAAGGTGAGCCTGTGACTCTTCAGATGTTACTAAGCTGCACCATTCAAGTTCTTCAGTGGATATTGCCAAGGGGAAGGCTTGCTGAGAGTTTCCATTTCTAACTTAGAATGCCTGCTCTTTCTGAATAAATCTAAAAATTTTAGTTTGCTTATCATATTTTTATTTTATATTTTTCAGGAATTTGGGAAGTCCTGGGAACAGGTTCAGTCAGAAGA
The DNA here is from genome assembly GCA_017656035.1 of Myanophis thanlyinensis. NCBI lineage: Eukaryota > Metazoa > Chordata > Lepidosauria > Squamata > Homalopsidae > Myanophis > Myanophis thanlyinensis. The sequence goes on from JAEANM010010724.1 coordinate 5,547, forward strand.
TGATCGAGAATTGTTCCACAATCAAGAAGAGTATTATAAATTTTTGTTTCATATTTAAGGGCTAGTAATCTGGGATTCTTTAGGCTTTATAACATGATAATGATAGACAAAATAGCAGTCACTGAAAAAAATTAAAAATGAGATTTTCAACATCTTCAAGTATGAATAATAATTATGGGGAATAGTAATGAATTGGGATAGTCAAATTAAAAAGGGACAATCTAATGTCTTCTATTTTTTTAATGATATCTGTTTTGTCCTCACTAAATGTTACTCTGTGCAGCTCGACATGCAGCTAAATCCACCTATTCTCCAATAAAACATACCATGTGCATAGATCTGGATGCTTTATTGAAAGACCAGGATAGGGTAAAACTGGAAAAAATAGGAATACATACAATGAGAACCAAATACAAGATAGGCAGTATTGAATTATTACTTAACATAACAATTAATAAATACAAGCAATCTAAATCTCATCAGCAATGCTCTGTTTGTGGGATGTGGGTTTGTCCTTGGATGAACATGTGCCACAGATTAAAATGGATTATTCTTTGTGCTTCTGTCTCCTCAAAATGCTAAAGAAAAATGGATTCCAGCTTCCCAGCATGCACTTGTTTTGAGAGTGCGGGCTGATGGGTAAAGGGATTGGGTCAGCTTCAAAACAATGTAATTGGTATTTGTCCCTCCAGCCACTAGATGGGGCATATGTTGGGACATGATGATATCCCACCTCAAACTTATTTTTGCACCCCAAGGAAAAATGTTAGTGTTCTTTAACGTAGTAGCAGAGGTGAAATTCAGCCGGTTCGCATCTGTTCTATAGAACCGGTTATTAGAAGAAATCTCCTTTTGTTTTTTTCCCACTTTGCAGCATTAGTCTTGTAAAGATTAACTTTACAGGGTTAATCCTGTAAATAATGCAGCTGTTTCTAGTCTAATCTTTGTTGCCTTGCTCACAGAAACTGCCTCTCTCCTTATTACATTGTAATTTTGGTCAAGTTTAATTCTGTGCTTGGTGATGTTTAATCCTGTGGCCACGCCCACAGAACCAGTAGTAAAAAAAATTGAATTTCACCACTGCTTAGTAGGGCAATTTACAATTTGGAAAGACAGGAGATCTAATATCCCCACTCCCGTGCTAGAATCTCCTTCAGTAGTGATAAGAAAAGGTTACAGAGAGATCCTGTTAGTAAACACATTTGAATTATTTTCACACATACAGTTCCCAGAGAAGATTACAAGAAAGTTTGGTTTAATAGTTAAGGCCCCAGGTTAGAAACTGGAAGACTATGAGCTCTAATTCTGTCTTAGCCATGAAAACCTGCTGGGTGATCTTGGGCCAGTCACTCACCTCTCACTCGAACTCATTTCATGGGATTGTTGTTGTGAGGGAAATGGGAGAAAGAAGGAATATTATATATGTTTGCCACTTTCACTTAGTTATAAAAACAATAAATGTGGGATATAAAATAAATAAAAATAAGTAAATACAGAAAAAATCAGGAAGGGCTGTGCAGCTTCCCTTTGAGTTCAAGGGAAGCTGGTTCCTTGAAAAGTGTGGGATGTCAGATTTTTCAACTTTCAATTTCTAAGCATTTGTTGCTCAAAAGTTGTAGCATGCCTTGGAGATTGTAAAGATATTTTGGTTACTTTAATATAATTTTGATGTGCTTGGTAAATAACTACATAAATATCATAACTTTTTAACATTTTGTTTCTATATGTAACTCCTTAAAGAAGCTGATAGAGTTTAATTTTACGTAAGCCACATTTATAATTGCAATATTGGATTGGCCAAAGACCGCAATGAAGTTAGAATATTATGGTGCCATCATTACAATAGATGGAAAAAAGATTGTGGGGAGGTGTTGGTTTTTAGTGTGATAAAACTACCCTTAAGCTTAAAAACATTGCCATCTACTTTGTTTTGCTGCTAAAAATTAACCACTTAAATTTTGGTAACTGAAAAAAAAAAAGCATTCTGGGGTATGTTATTTCTTTCTTTCTTTGAAATAAGCAGCATCGAGCCCCATTTGGTGATGTATGTTGTTACAACTTGTAACAGTTAATAGATGGAATAGTTATCTCATCAAAATGCTGGGACTAAGAACAAGAAGAAAATTCCGCTTTCTGCTTTTTGCAGGAATAAATGAGTTAAAACAGATTTTGTTTCCATGCTTACAGTTTTTCTAGACAATTCCAAAATGCCAGTTACAGATGGTTCTTTGCATTGTTTCTGTATAGGGACTGGTCTGATTGGGAAGAACATCCTGTTTGTGTAGTCTGTCTCTTCTGTGAAAAGCAAGCTGACACCACAGAAAAACTTTATGATCACATGGAAGTAAGTAGTAATGTATATTTTAGACTATGCATTATAAATTACATATTGTGGGTTTGTTAGGGAGGTATTTGTTTTAGCAGGTTCTTCATTATGAATTTCTTTATTCCATTTAGATCCAATTTTTCCCCAAGAGCTCAAAGGAACTTCCATGAGGTTCCCCTTCATTTTATCTACAATAAACCTGTAAAAAAGTTGAGCTGAGAGGTGGCCTGACCCAGTGAATTTTCCTGACTAAGGATAGACTTAAACCTACATCTCCCTAGTCCTTAACACCTTAGCTATTATAATACACCAGTTGCTTGTTATTTCTTTGTTAGTATTCATTAATTTTAATAGAACTATAGCCTTGGATTTACAGATTAGATCCAGAGCTACCCATGCTGGAGAAAGGAGGAGGAACATCTTGACTCAGAAATTTCAGGAAATCTATTTTAAATCCTTTAGGGGTTTAGGTGAATGCATGGTGGGCTTCAGATCTAATAGAGAATGATGACACTGATCTTGCTTTTGAAGGGCAGCTGTGCTTTCCATTAATGCAATGTAGCACTTTTGTTTGCAGTCTAGGATTCCACATAATTAACATTCTAAATGTGTAGACAGGATACATGGTGCAAATAATACAAGTACACCTCTCCATAAAACCTTCAGTATCAATACATGAGGTTTGAGCGAGAGAATCCAAAGAATCAGAATAGAGCAGGAAGGCACCTTGGAAGTTTAATCCAATCCCCTGGTCAAGAAGAAGACCCTATACCATTTTAGATAGATGGCTGTCCAGTCTTTTCTTAAAATCCTCCAGTGATGAAGCACCTACAATTTCTGAAGACAAATTGTTCCACTGGTTAATTGTTTTCACTGTCAAGAAGTTTCTCCTTCATTCCTGGTTGCTTCTCTCCTTGATTAGTTTCCATCCATTGTTTCTTGTCTTGGTTTCTTGTGCTTTGGAGAATAAGATGACTTCTTTGTAGCAGCCCCTCAAATACTGAAATACTGCCATCATGTCACCCCTAGTCCTTCTTTTCTCTCCTGCAACTGTTCTTCATATGTTTTTCTCTCCATGCCCTTAATCGTCTTAGTTGCTCTTCTTTGCACTTTTTCCAAAGTCTCAACATCTTTTTTGTAATGTAACCAAAACTGGATGCAGTATTCCAGGTATTAGTAAGGATTACTAAGACCACACCTGGAATACTGCATCCAGTTTATAAAGTGATACTAATTTATAAAGCGATACTAATACTTGATGTGATTTTGATTCTATGCCTCTATTTATACAAGCAAGGATTGTATGAGCCTTTTTGGCTGCTGCCACACACTGCTGGCTCATGTTTAAGAGATCGTCCACTAGGACTCCAAGGTCCCTCTCACAGTTGCTGTTTTTGAGCCAGATTTTGCCTAATCTGTACTTGTACCCTTGGTTTTTCCTACCTAGGTGTAAAACCTTGTTTTTCTCCACATTAAATTTCATATTATTGAATAGGGCCCATTCAAGTCTTTCAAGATCTTTTTGGATCCTGAACTTGTCTTCTGGGGTGTTGGCTATTCCTGCTAGTTAGTGTCATCTGCAAATTTAGGGGTAAGTTCCCCTTCTATTCCCTCGTCTGTCATTTATGAAGATATTGAAGAATACTGGGCCTAAGCAGAACCTTGTGGTACCCCACTGCTTACTTCCCTCCATGTAGTTGTACCTTCCATATATCATTAAGGACTACTCGTTGGGTACAATTTGTCAGCCAGTTACAAATCCATCTGTTGGTGATGCTCTCTATCCACATTTTTCTAGTAGGTTATGGTCTATTTTGTCTAATGTCTTGCTGAAGTTTAAGTATACTATGTCCACAGCATTTCGCTGGTCTACTAATTTAGTCACTTTGTCAAAAAATGAAATAAGATGATCTGTTTTTAACAAATCTATACTGGCTGCTATTTATTTCTAGATGTTCACAGGTCTGTTTTTTAATTATTTTTTTCCAGTATTTTTTTATATTAGGCTGATTGGTCTGTAGTTTCCTGGGTTTGGGGGTTTTTTTGTATCCCCTTTTTTGAAGATGGGAACTACATCAGCTCATTTCCAATCCTCTGGTAGTTCCCCGGTGCTCCAGGATTTTTGAAAGATATGGTCCAGTGATTCTAAGATAACATCTGCCAGCTTCTTCAGAACTCTGGAATATAATCCATCAGGTCTCAGTGATTTATATTCATCAAGATCAGAGAAGTGTTCTCTTATCATCTTCTTGCTTATTTTAATTTTTATTTCTAGACTGTCTTTTACAGTTATGCTTTTGGTAGTTTGGGATATACTTTTTTTGCATGAAGACTGATGCCAAGAATGAATTAAGCAGCTCTGCTTTCTCTCTACTGCCTGTTACTTTCTTGCCATCTTCTTTTTAATGGATCGACTGTTTCCTTGACTTTTTTTCTTGTTATTTATATGTTGAAATAAACTTATTTTAAAAAATTGTCTGACTTTTATTGCAAGTCTTTGTTCATGCTGATATTCTGCCTTAGCTATGTGTACTTCTTTCCATTTTTTGTACTTGTCCTTTTTGTCTTACAGTTTATCAGAGAGATATTTGTACAACCATGATGGTTTCTTCTTGGATTTCTTTTTTTTTTCAATGGTAGTATGTTGGGATGGGTTTTATGATCATATCTTTCAGAATTTCGCAGGCTTCTTGGGGTGTTTTAATTCTTGAGACAGTAGGAAAAGGGCTGTATATGTGGTCCAGTTGTCTGTTCAGTTTGAAATGATTTATGTGTTAAATTGAAAATCTGAGAGGGGTTGAAGTCTGCATCCAGTCCAGAATAGAGCTTGGGATAAAGTTTAGTGACCAAAAATATTCACTTAAGAGGTTGAGGCTGGGTTAAACTTTGTGCTAAAACATGATTTATATAAACATTGTTTGCTGGATAAAAGTGATTTTTTATGGCTAAAAGTAAAAACGTTTTTTTTTTTCTTTCCAAACCCAGGACGCTCATGGATTTAACTTGCTAAAAATTAAGTCTGAGCATAGTAAGTACTCTACACTTTGTATTAAAGAAATCGATTCTCCTTAAAAATTGGTGTGTGTGTGTGTGTTAGAATATAAATCAATCTATACAATTCAATTTTCTAAAATTACCTGGACTTTTACTGCAGTTTTCCTTTTTTAAATGTTAATATCAATTGTTTTTAACTGGTTCTCAAGAAATCACTGTATAAATGAGCTGCATGATTTCTTAATAGTTGCTCAGGTTTCAGCACTGAAATAATAAATATCAAGTAATGGCATGCACTATTTGCTTTACTCCTCCTTAAGCAATATACAATTACTCTTCTATTTCAAATGATCAAAAGATATGCAGAACTTTAAGAACAATAAATGAAGTTTAAATACTACAAAGTAAACACAAGATTATTTGGTCTAAGAATTTTATTTAGATATATCATCTACTTCCTTAAAACATATTTTTTTGTTTCCTAGATCTGAATTTCTATCAACAAGTAAAACTAATGAATTTCATCAGGAGACAGGTGCATCAGTGTCAGTGTTTTAAGTGTGAGAAAAAATTCCAGTTGAAAAAAGAGTTAATATGTCATTTGGAAGATAGCAAACATATAGCAGTTCTACCTGACAGATCTGTTTGGGATCAACCACAGTAAGTTATGTTTGCATGCTCCATCAATATTGTAAATAGTGTATTATAAGACTTAATTTGGCAGCCAAGGTTTGGCTACAAACCAGCCAGTCATTCAGAATGCTCTCTGATCAACACACTTTCAAATTAAAAGCGCTAATGCAATTTGCTAGATATTTTTGCTTGATTTAAAATGGAAAAGATATAATATTTTCATTAGACAGGGCATGTCACTTAACAAGTGACAACTAGAGAATGGTAGGTTTTCTATTACAAACTATTCAATGTGTTTAAGAATGCAAGATAATTTAAAGTTTACAAAAAGTAGGAAAACAATTTAAACTACAGACTTTAAATTCAGAAACAAGCACCACCAATTTGTACCTTCAAGAATCTAATGACTGAATATATTGATTATATGAAATAAAAAGGATAGATATATATGCATATGAACATATACATTATGTACATATATCATAAATTGTGAAGCAGTTTCCCAGTAATGCTTCCCATTTCATTGGGAACTGTGTTAAGAATTGGAATCAGGGAATAGGATCCAATTACATGAGTTCTTTGTTTGGTGTTACCTACATACATGCAGTAACAGTTATTGCTGCTCTGCCATTCTTTCATTAGCACCGAAAGGTAATAGTTCTGTAGTGTACTGCACATCATTTCAGTCCACTCTGACCAATATCACACAAACCACAGCAGTAGCAATAGGCTTTTCTAGCCTGTTTTTAAGGCTTTTTTTCAGCTGTTTCTTATGCTTTTGGGGCCCGTTTTTGAGGCTTTTTTTTTTTGCCCATTTTTGCTGCTTTTTTTGGGCCATTTTTTTCCAAAAACCCCCAAAATGGGCCAAAAAAGCGCTGAAAATGGGCCAAGGAAACCCTCTAAAACAGGCTGAAAAAAGTCTGAAAAACAGGCCAAAAAAAGCCCGGAAAGCGGGCCAGAAAAAGACCTGAAAATGGGGTGTGCATAGGCCCGTGATGGCAAACCTATGGCATGGGTGCCACAGGTGGCACGCAGATCCGTCTTGCTGGGCACACAAGCTGTCGGCCAACTTACCTCCAGCTGAGCATGCACATGCGCGATTGCCGAGACCAGCTGATCTTCAGGCCTCCACTGTACATGTGCGCAATTGCAGCAGGAAATCCAGTTGGTCTTTGGAGCTCTCCTGCTCATGTGTGCATGAGTGCCTAAGTGCAGCATGAGTGCATTGCATGTGCAAAATCTGCATGCTTGCACAGATGGTGCGGTTGCACATGTAGCACACATGGAGGAGCCGCAAAGCGCGTACTTTTTGGCACTCAGTAAGTAAAAGGTTCGCCACCACCGGCATAGGCCAAAAAACAGCTGGCAGATGGGCAGGACTTCTGCAACATTCACTGTATAAGACGCACAGACACTTTCACCCACTTTTTTGGGGGGGGGAAGTGCATTTATATGCCAAAAAATACAGTATAATATGTGTACAGTATTTCGCTGGTCTAGTAATTTAGCCATTGTGTTGAAGAATGAAATAAGATTGGTTTGGCATGTTCTATTTTTAGCAAACCCATGCTGACTTTTAGTTATTACTTTACCCATTTCCAGATGTTGGCAGATCTGTTTTTTTATTATCTTTTCCACTATCTTTCTGGTTATTGATGTTAGGCTGATTGGTCTGTAGTTTCCTTGATCTGTTTTTTCCCCCTTTTTTGAAGATGGGCACTACATCAGCTCTTTTCTAGTCCTCTGGTAGTTCCCTGGTGCTCCAGGATTTTTGAAATATGTGGTATAGTGGTTCTGAGATGATATCTGCTAGCTCCTTTAGAACTCTGGGATGTAATGCATCAGGTACTGGTGATTTGTATTCATCAAGATCAGACAAGAGTTCTCTCTTGGGGGGGGGGCTTATTTTAACTTTTATCTCTAGTCTTTTACAGTTATGTTTTTGACAGGTTGGACTAAAGTTTCTTTTTGCTTGAAAACCGATACAAAGAATGAGTTAAGCAACTCTACTTTCCCTATGCTGCCTGTTACTTCCTTGCCATCTTCTCTCTTTAGTGGACCAACTGGTTCCTTGATTTTTCTCTTGTTATTTATATGTTGGAAGAAACATGTTTTTTATTATTTTTGACTTTTGTTGCAAGTCTTTGTTCATTCTGAGCCTTTCCTTTCCTGGCTTCGTCTTCATCTGGCTATCTGCTGATATTCTGCCTTAGTTATGTGTCCTTCTTCCCATTTTTTGTACTTGTCCTTTTTGTCTTTCAATATGTCAGAGAGATCTGTGTGCAGCCATGCTAGTTTCTTCTTGGATTACTTGTTTTTCTTTTTCAGTGGTATTATGCTGGACTGGGATTTTATGATCATATTTTTCAGAGTTTCCCAAGCTTCTTGAGTTTTTTTCCCCTTTAGGATTTTCATCCAAGGAATCTTTCCCAAGTTCTCTCTGAGTTTGTTAAAATCAGCTCTTTTAAAATCTAGGACTCTGATATCATTATGTTCTATTGTTTGTGTTTGCATTATGTTGAATTCTAGTATGACATGGTCACTCTCACCCAAGGTTCCTGCTGTTTCAACTTCTTCTATCGCTTCTTCTCTGTTTGTACGAATTAAGTCCAGTTTCCTGTCCCTCTAATTCCCTCCTTTACCTTTTGGACAACAAAGTTGTCAGCTAGATTGATCAGGAACCTATTTGAGTTCTCACTTGGTGCAGAATTAGTCTTTCAATTGAAGACTTCCAATTAGTCTTCCAATTAATAATGAGATTTGGTCATAATGCTAAATATTACTTTTTTTCTTCTGTTTAGGTACTATTTTCCTACCTATGAAAATGATACTCTTCTCTGTGCACTTTCTGACAATGAGGATGAATTGACAGCTGAAAAACGAACAGATAACATACCTGTCATTAGTGAAGATGTTTCCAATATAGAGGCTTTGAAACAGAGCAGTGTATTAAATGAGCTTCTTCATGAGGAATTAAATAACATAGAAACATGGTTACAGTGAAAAAAAAATTAATAACTGGTTTTCAAATTGAAAAAAGGGTAAAATATTACTATGTCAAATATGAATGATGTTATTCAACATAATTATATTACAGTATGGAATGAAATTAAGAAAGATCTATTAAGATGGAAAAAGATGGAATTTATCCTTTCTTGGAAAAATTTCTGTGATAAAAATAAAAGTGTTTCCTAGAGTGTTGTTTTTATTTCAAACAATAACAGTTTTGAAAAATGATGTGCCTTTTGGACAATGGCCAAATTATCTAGATTTGTATGGCAGAGAAAGAAACCAAAGATTAAATATAAATTCTGCAGGATACAAAAGACTGATTAGGATTACCTGATTTTAAATTGTATTTTGCAGTATGTTGTTTGGGTTGGATGAAAGAATGGGACCTGCTGAGAAATAAAATAATGATGTTGGACAGACATGAATTTTTAATGGTACAATAAACTTAATATTAATGTCAGGTCCCATAGCTCCCCAGCAAAGAGATGCCTGGGAGCAACTTCTTCTCACCTTCTCAACCTGCAATTCTCAAAACAACTTCACACCTGTGGATTGGTTCATTCAACATCGGACTGAGGAGAGAGGTTTCTAACTGCTGTATCCTAACTGTGTTGTGTGGGAAATGATTCTGCTTCTTTTGTCCTGCAATCCCTTTCCTTCAATAAAAGGTTTCTTTTGAAATATTAATTGTTCCAAGAGTTTTATTTTCTTGAATGGGAGAGGAGAGGCAGACCTTTACAATTAATGTAGATTTTGGAACTTCCTATTTGGCTTCTTCGCCGACAGGTCGGAATCCGCGATTGTCCACGGTTTCGATCACTGCTGGAGCGCCTCGAGCCATCTGGCTACGAGGCTATAAACCTTCCCCGGAGAGGAGGATGAAGAGGGGGGAGCTGCCAGGGATGGGGGAGATACGTAAATCTTCCTTGCTCTGGCTCAAATTCCTTTCCCAAAGGTAGTGAAGTCGGAGGTCAGAAATGGTCACCTCAAAGAGGAACCAGGCAGGATACAAGATGCACAGGAGAACAATGTTGGTAAGAGAAAAGCTTGATTACTGGATTTTTGGAGGAAACATCTATGCAAAATACCCTGGAATTTGGACTTTAAAGATTAATGCTATCCCCAAAGAATCTTTTT
>JAEANM010010725.1:0-15648 GCA_017656035.1 Myanophis thanlyinensis
ATTAAATAAATAAAATAAATAAATTTATTCTGGGCGTCTCATCCTACCCCTTCAGGACATGGCATGAGGCACAGGGTAACTGAGATCAACAATGTTTTCTCTGGAGTAATCAATCTGAGATTCATATTTAAAACCAGACAAATACTTAGTCCAAGGCATTGATCTGATTTGTGATATCTTTTTATTGTATTTACCTGTAGCTGCCTGATTAACGAAGGGGTTATTACATGCATACTTTTTTACAGCCTCTCTATTGATTTGGGGATGAGTTTAATGATACTTTTCTGTAGCTTTCCTTGAGTTTTCCTAATGTAAAACTGTTTTTCCCTCTTTTCCCTTTAACCAGTGTTACAATAGAAGGAACAGATTTGTCTAAACTAAGGATGTCAGTGTAAGAAGTGATTTGGGGCTGGCACACTATGCAGGAGAAATTCAGTTCACAATCCATTGGCTCAGTGGTGGTTGGTGATTGAAACTGATAAGGGAATATCTCTCCCACTGCCTTGAGTTTGGAAGCAGTTCCATAGGTGAAAGGTATAGACATTTTGGTGAGGTAGCAATGTTTAGTACTGTAAGGAATCCCAGACAGCTCTTGGGTGAAGGAATGGAACGTCTGCCAGTTTGAACTGAGGTAATGGAATGTGAAACAACTGATAGTTGGAACAGAGTTCTTTTCAGGTGTGGAGCGGGAGTAGAATGTGTAACTCCTTAGCATCAGAGTGTGTTAATTACACTGTATAAGAAATATTAATGATCTGATGGTCATTTTGAAAAATCCTTTTTTAGTGAGCACCTAGAAGCCAAGAGGAACATACATGCCAACTTTCAAGTTTGTGGGCTTTACAGTTCTGGAGATTTCATGATGAGTGAGTGGTATTTAGATTGCAAATGTCATTATTGGTTTTTTTAAAATGTGATTGTTATTAATTTATGCTCCCAAAGAAGGCTATGACAACAAATAGGTGATATTAAGTTTATTTTCCCCAGGCATTGAAGTTTTCTGAGGTTCTTTCAGTTTTAGCCTCAGATAGGTTATAAGTATAGGCAGCTTTAAGATGAATGGACTTCCACTTCCATAATTCCCCAGCCAGTCTTGAGAAACACTGGATTTGATTGATTGATTGATTAATTGATTGATTGATTGATTTAGTCTCCCTAGGGACTGGGGCGGTTTACAGACAATAAAATACACATATACAATTCACTATAAAAACCAATTAAAATAATTAGATAGTGGCTGGTCAATTTAAAAAGATAAATTTAAGATTGTGAGATAATGTTTGGTTCACTAAGCTTCTTTGTCTGAGGATGATTAGACCCTGGCTCTTCACAATGTCAGTGCAGTGCTTAAACAGAACTCTTCATCTTACTCTTATTCTCTCCCAATTTTATCTGTGGAATTCTTTACATAGTAACTGAAGGAAAATGAACTTGGATTTTCAAATTTTGCTGATCATATCTCAAACTTTAAGTCATTATTATTTTAAATGTTCAATGATTAAACATAGGTTGTGGAAAAACACAATTTGTTTCACATACATAACTATAATATATAATATAATATAACTATAATATAACTATAATATAACTAAGTCAAAAGCACATTAGGGTGGGAATGATGTAAGCACCCCAAATTTTAGAACACCATTCCACAAGGTCTGTACTGTATGAACATGTAACATTTTCAGGATCTATTTTAAAAAAGCAGTCTTTCAGAGAAAATATTCTGCAACTTTAAAAGAAGATCTCAGGGAAAATATTTGGTATGCCTGGGGATAGAATTAAAATAACATTCTAAGGCACACATACAATGCTCTTTGCAAATTGTCCTATTGAGTCAGTGTTACTGTTAAAAGTTTTATGGAAAGTTTATGGTCTTTGCAGAATGACTTAAAATATTTTGTTTCAACAAGCTCTCTGTTTCTAAAGCTATTTTTTAGTTTATACTTTCTCCACCATGGATACAGAAATTCACAACCTCAGTAGTGAAGCAAGTAAAGAACACACAAAATTTGGCTGTTTTTCATATTCCTGGTGAATTAAATGTGCATGTGTTTAAAAATTGCAAGTTAACCTTTGCATGTATTTTGTGGACTATGTTTCAGGGTGCATCTGAGAAATTACTAGTGAAGCATTCACATAGTAACCATTCTTTCAAGTAAACATGAATTATACAAAGATGTAAATAAGGCAACAAAATACTTTTGGGAAGTGTACAACAAAATGTCCCTCTGATAGCCCACATGCTGCATGGCACGAAGCAGATCAACAGTGAGAAATGTTTTATAGCCAGAAGCTGCATTTAAGATTTTTCTAAGGCGTAAGAAATGTAACGAGTGGGCAGATGATAATTAAATAAATAGATGCAAATGGATTTTGCATCTTTGGAGAAGATTAATTTAGTATTAAATTATTCTTATAGTTTGCACAAGGATTTCCAGGTTATTGTAATGGTAACTCTATAACTATAATGGCATAGGAACTCAATTAGTTCGGTACTTGGTGTGATATTTAAAACAAAAGCCAAAGCAATAATGCTATTCTTCAGAATCAATAATTTGGAGCTTATTTATGTGACTATTGAGCACATAGTACCGGTAGTTAGAGAAGAGTGGTAGTGTTTATGTATGTTGGCTCCCAGACTGTATATTTTGGCACACCTTGGCATATACTGAATAAAGAATAAGCAAAATTTAACTTGTAATGCAGAAATCTAATCCTGAAGGTGGTGGAGGTATACAATTAGCTCACTTACAAACTTTTTCCACAATTCTCACCTATCCAGGCAGGACCTGAAAAGATGCTGGCACTTGTAATAGTTAATTCCACACTAACTAAACCAGAATTAGGCAAAAATAATCTATTAAGTACCTTAGATCCTTAATAATCTGTTTGATGCCACAGGATGGGTGAACTTACAGCAAGAAGTGAATAGAGGCAAAACCCAAAGTATCTTACTTCAGATAATCATCTTTTTGTTCTTTCTGACATCCTGTTCCCTTCTCCAGTAAAGAGCAAGTGGCTTTTACCAGAAGTCTAAACTTGGCAGATGATGGGGTGGAGGGTGGGGTTGAATTAGGCCAAGGACTGCATGAAATTAACTGGAGAGCCCTAAATTGCCCATACCTGCCCTGGGCTGAAGCAATGGTCTGATTCAGCAGGAAGCATTTTCACATGCCATGACTTCAACAATACTCCATAAGAATGAAGTCACAATGATCTATATCTTCTTACATTCATACAGATTAAATTAAGTTCCTCAGGATATGATCCAGAATAAGCAATTTGAGAATAACATGCCTACTTTTCTCAGAACCATTTTAAAGAAAAGATAAATGTTCTTTTGTTCTATTCTAGGAATCTGTTTTAGAACTTGTCTTAATCAATTACTCATTTCTCACAGCACTGACATTTTCTTAAATAAAACCACATAACCAGATCAATTTTCTATGTGCCTAAGATGCACAGAGAAATTTGTGATTATATAAACAGAAAGGAAATAAACATTGTAAAGGTTGAGTTGAAGCTCATATTTTAGCTTACATGCTAAAGATTTAAAATACAATAAATGTTTTCTTGTCCCAAGTATCTAGTTAAGGTTGTTTGTCTAGTGCAGATTACTTAAAAAAAAAAAAACCTTTGACTCTTAGTCAAGAGGCAAAGCTCTAGTTCACTAATTCTCAATCTTAGCAACTTTAAGATGGGTGAACTTTAATTCGCAGAATTTCCTAGCCAGCATCTAGTGATAGAAAACCAACTGCTTGAGTGATACATTTGGGTGGGTCACCCCCCTCCCCCAATCTCTTGAGGAATCTCCATCAAGTTCTGGGGAGTTGAAAACTGGTCTAATGTATAGACATGAAATTTCTGAGAACCAACTTATTCCTCTTTTAATCTTAAATACATTTTGAAATCTTATATATAACCTAACCCTGTTACTGATTATCATACAGTATATTTTAACATGAATTAGATCAATGGCAACATCCTTTTACATGGAACAAAGCAACAATGAAGATTTAAGAATAGCAAATAGCACCCATCTTGGAAATGGGTTGTTAAATACTGTTAAAAACTGAAATTAAAAGTTGGTCTGGGATTGATGATTAAATATGGCATTATGGAAATAATGTCAACAAATGTTAATTTTAGAGTAAGAGTTTGATATATTTTGTACTTATATCTATACCAAAGAAAGTTGGAAGTCATTCTTTTTCGGTTTTCCTTCTTTTCCTCGTTCTTTCTTACACTTTCACTCTTTTTCTTTCCTGAGCCTTTTCTTTTTTTCAAATCTGTTTTTATTTGTTTATCCCTTAGCTTTTTATTTTTTTGATGTATGAAGGATCAAATACTCAGCCATTATAATTTTACATTCCTTATTTACAGAAATCATACCAAAATTTCGAATGAAATCCACTGGGAGCCATCTCAAATATAAGGCAGGCTCTGAGTCCCTCTAACCAAAAAGTGTTTATTGATAGAAGAGACTATTTGTAGCTCAGGGTTGAACTGTGGGGTCCTTGGTGCTCTCTGAGCTTGATGGTTTTCTTGCAGATGTTTCATTACCAAACTAGGTAACATCATCAGGCTTACCCTGTCAGTGTTGATCAGTTGCTTCACAAACAGTGTTTTGATTGGTGTCAGGTCTTTACAGCTTCAGGCAGAGAAGGGCTATTCTGTACCCCTCCCTCAAATGTTCTTTAAAATACAGAATTTCCCAGCATTCCTTTAGGAGTCTTCAACATGATAACTGGTTACTCATCCTAAAATGAATCCTCTTTATTCAAAGCTTCAAAATTTGCTGTTTGCTAGGAAGATATGTAGCTGAAAGTCAGTCTACATTTAGTGTACATCTGACTTGGGGGATATTTCTTCGTAACCAAACAAAAGTGTATTTTCTATGCAGTTCCCACCCTTTGCTCACTGGATCTGGATGTCACAAAGCAAAGCCCACATTTTGTGATTAACTCCGCCCCATTTTGACTGGCAAAGTGCTGCAGGAGGTTGAGTACTGTCATGCCTTCTGACCACGCCCACCCAGTCACATGACCATCTGGCCATGCCTACCCAGCCAGTCATTAGGGCAGAGAACCAGTTGTTAAAAAATTTGAAGCCCACCACTGGCTGCAAGATTTGTAGTTTCAGGCCGTTTGGAAACGCTAGGGGGCACTGATTGCATAACTTCAAATGTTCGCTAAGGGAACGCTTGTAACCTGGGGATTACCGCTACCTGTAGTTCATGTTACTTGTAAAGTAGGGGCACTGGTCAAGCAAAACCCTGAAAAATGGTCAAGCTAGGTAAATGAATTGGAAATAATGCTAAGCTTCTAATTGTCCAAGATCTGAAATACATTTTTCAAATCATTTTGAAAGACATAACCTCTTAGCAGTAAAAGGAACATCTAAAAATTATTAAAAATGTTATCTAAGTGAAAATGTACACAAATGTGGAATTTCATATTTCAAGGTGTTAACAAAGCTCTTTATAACTCATCTATGAATTGAGACATTTGTTTCCTTTCTATCATAATTATATGACAGAATAAATAAATGCACATTTATAAATAGATATAAAAATACTAATAACCTAGTATGTACAATATTACATTCTGGATTTCTCTTTAGCTAGGGTCATTGTCGTCTCCTTCTTTTCCTTAAATCTCAGTGTATCCTGGATTGTCTGGTGGTCATTTATCCAAATCCTAAATTGGCTTATTTTAGTGGATTTCAGATCAGCCAAAGGGTAAAGAACCCCCCCTCCCCACCGAAACCCTAAAACCCCAAAACACTGTGCTTCGTAATCTCAAAATTTAGAATGATAGCTGGGAGAAAAATACAGAGGGAAAAATGGGTGATGAAAATAGAATTATACTCCTCATAGGAAATGATTGCCTGAAATTCTGAACAGGCAAAGAATGGATAGCCTATAGCAGTGGTGGCGAACCTTTTACTTACTGAGTGTCGAAAAGAACGTGCTTAGGGTGTGCCATCTGCACTTGCGTGCGGCTCCTCCACATGCGCTGCATGTGTAACCGCCCCATCTACGTATGCAGCTTTTACACATGCAATGCATGTGTGCTGTGCACAAGCATTTATGCACACAGGAACAATTGTGCGTGCATGTGCAGGAGAGCTCCAAAGACCAGCTGGATTTCCTGCTGCAATTGTGCGCATGCACAACGGACGCCCAAAGACCATCTGGGTCTCTTCAATCGCGCATGCATGCATGTGCAATTGCATGTGCATGCTCAGCTGGAGGAAAGTTGGCTGACAGCTTGTGTGCCCAGCAAGATGGCTCTGCATGCCACCTGTGGCACCCATGCCATAGGTTCGTCATCACGGGCTATAGCATTTTCTAGTAGATAGCACTTGCTCACCAATACATTCACTCAATTAGAAACCTTTCCTAAAACATAGATACTATTGCTCTATAATGTGGCTAATGATTCAACTAAACAAGGAAATAGCTTCTTGGACCTATGGGCATGCATATTTTATTAATTTTGAACTTCAAAAAGCTCTTAAAAAGCCACAATTGTTGGATAACCTTTGAAATGTTCTGCTTATCATATGGTATCCTGCTCTCAATCTCACTATAAAACATTAAGAAGGAAATGATTTGTGAACAAAAATTAAGCCTGTTAGCATTGGATGCTTTCTAAGAGTGTTGGAAGTTATTGTCAAGTGACAAAAGACAGTGATGGATTTCTAATTGCATTTTCAAAGAGAAATAACAGACCTCAGGACACAAACACATCACTCAGAGGTGCAGACCTGATTATTTAATAACACAGTTCACACATAAATATACAAAATAAATTCCACCAAATTAAAAATGAATAAACCTAAAGCCAAATCCTCTACATATTTTAACCCTCCCCCTAACCCTAACTCTGGGACTTACGCCAAAATATGTGCAATCCTATGCTTGCATAAGATGGCACCATAAAGAATTAAAGTTCCATTTCACAGTCAAATCGGATTGTTCAAACTTTGCACCGAACATCCACATAAATCACAAAGAAAAAACAACAACCATGGCACTGCTTTTGGTGTGCTCTACGTTGTTTATGAAACCTATCCACTCAGCCTATTCCCATCTATGCCTTTCAGAAATGGGAATCATTCAAAGCCCGTCAAATGTGGAGAACGCCAAGTTGCGACAACAGACAATATTGGCTTCGTGTTTTAATCGAGATATTAAAACCGGCAACAATAGCAAGTTATCCCCACTGCTCCGGGCAGCTTTGTAATACTCTATAAAGATGTTAAAATTAGGGACAGTTTTGAAACCCTCATTTTACTCGCACCACATATTGATGATCCGGAGGTCGAGCTTCCAGATCCCGCCTGGAGATTCCTCCAGTAGTAGGCGGCGGCGGAAGCGCACGATTTGACCACTGGAACCCAGCCTCGGTCCCTTTCGATCATCCCTTTTGTTAAATCGATTCTCCATCTCTTGCTGGAGTGGGTGGGGTGGGTGGGGAGGCTGCCTCCGTTCGCCGAGGGAGGGGCCTGGAATCAGGTAGCTTCCTCCTTTCTTAAGGGGGAACCAGTCGCTTCGCCTCCCCATTCCGCGCACGTGTAAGTAGCGGAGAGAGTAGCGGAGCTTCGAGGAGAGTCAAAAGCAACTGAGCCGCCAAGCGGGCTGTGGGCGGGATGAGGAGTCAGCGGACGGGTCCTTTCCTTCTCCTGCTGCAGACTCTGCTGCACTTTTCTCCCGCTTTTCGCGCTCAGCTCGACCCTCAAGGTACGGCGGTCCTTCTGGATGACTCGAGGGACGGGAGGGAAGAGAGGGACTAGGCGGGGGAAAAAAGGGTTTTCGTTTTTTGCCCTTCGTTGCTGCAGCTGCGCTTTGGAAGAGTGAAGGGTGAACCAGAGTAGGTCACGGTCTTACGCAGGCAGTTTGATGGGAAATACGTGACAGCTACAGGATCCTCCAAAAAAACAAAAAAACAAACCACCAACAGCATCTAAATAATTTTCCTTCCTTTCTTTCTGTTCTGCGGAAATGTGGAAGAATTCTAATTTAGAGATCACCAGCGCCAGAGATGCTGTTTTTTAAGAAGTGCACCTTGGGAAAGGGGGATTCAAATTGTGTTGTTACAGAAATCGGTTTTTCGAGTTCAGAGTTTGATACTCTCTCAACTTTTCTCTTACATGAGTCTTTTTTTTTTTTTTTAAAGAAAATTCTCTTTAAATAAAAATCGTAAATAATCGTTTCCCTAAGTTTGTGGATCTCTGTTCCTTGGGCATGGATAAGCCGCCCTTTGCCACAGTTAGGCACTTTGAGATAGACATACAGACTGGTTTGTTTTTGTTCAATCTCTGCCATCTTCTCTCTTTTGTTAATAGCCAACAACATTAACAAAATTATATTTTAAAGATCTCTAGCTCCTGCTAAGGATCTCTCATTTGAATGCTATTAGTATAAATGTGTTTTTCTGATTCCAAGTAGTATGTTTAGGTTATTGCTAAGAAAAAGAATTAAAAGATTTGTTATCAGACACTCCTGTGGAAGAGTACATCCTATGTCAAAGCTGATAATGGGACTTAATCCCATGTAAGTATGATGTATGATGTGTAAAACAGTGTTAGAAGAGTAATTATTTGTTAACTAAGGAATACTCTTGTTAATCATAATGTGAATGTTGTTCTGGGTAAATGTAAAGAATATTGTTTATCCCGAATTGATTTGTTTATTCAAAATCATACCCTGCCAACTGTTATTAAAAAACAAAAAGAAAAAGAAAATAATAAGACCTCATTTAGCTAGAACTACAAAGCAATGTAAGTCAAATAGAATAAAGAGGTTAAAAGTAGAAATAAAAAGAGGGACAGAACCCAATAGGGTTCAACAAAATCAATTTCATATTTTCTAAAAGGCCACTCAAGAAAATAGGTATTTCCAGTGCCAAAAATTATATAGAATCTTGTGTCTGCTGAAAATCTTCTCACTGCTTCTTTCAGACATAGTCTAAAAAGAGGAAACATGTTGAAAAAAAAATTTGAATGGCAAAAATGGATAGATTTGTTTATGCTCTAAAGTACTATAACATAACTTGAAATCTAATATGTTTCCTGTTAGTGGGCAAGACTATGATCAAATAGTTTATGAGTCTACTCAATCTGCTGCCGATGAAGTTGAAGGGCAATTCCAAGTCCTCATTTGTTCCTCTGGCCTAGCTCTTCATTTATAACTGGATATTCTTTCAAACAAAAGGTATTTTTTGGAGGACTGTATTCTGTAAAGATAAATATATAGTCACCAAGTGGAGGAAGACTTATAAAGTCAAGTGAAAAAGGTCAGTTTAGGATGAAATCTGATTGAGGGTCAATGACCAGAGTCCTCTTACTGATGAGGATTTTTGAAAGCTATATTAAATAGTTAAAATGTTCTCATGTTGCTTAATAAAAGCCAGTGGAATTTATTTTTGAAAGAAGAACAGTTTGAAATAAATTTAGGCATGATCCATTGAGATTTCCTATGTGCATTAAAAACAAAAGCACAAATCTTGTTCCAAATGTTGTAACCCAATTAGTTTTTAGTGGGAGAGGAGAAAATAATTAAATATATAAATTTAATATTAAATATATAACTAGAAGATAGTCATCTTTAACTGTTTTATTTGCATTTAAATGTCATCTAATCAACTTTAATTTTTTCTAGATTTCCAAAAATATTTGTTTTTGGAGATGAGTTGCCAGGATACCATTTAAATGTAAAATGTGGTGAGGTCTTAAAAGTTTAATTGTGAATCATGGGTGGCCATGTGCAATTGTGTGTGAAATAAGTTGAGATGACACTACAATTACATGTAAGCCCTTTATTCATGAGTTGCATGGAAATTCTTTTTGGAAATTTTAATCACCAATTATTTAAATTCCTTTTTCCTCTCTTTATAGTATTCGATCTCCTCTCAATACCCAACCAGAAACCAGTAAAGACCTTCTTACAGCAGACATTGGCTGATCCAACTGTCAATGAAATATATGTACTGTCAACATTCAGACTACAACCAAAAAGTACTGCCCTTATGTTTGGGTTATATTCCTCCAATGAAAATAAAAAATATTTTGAATTCATAGTAATGGGCCGAGTAAATAAAGGTAAGTTGTAAAGGTATATGAAAACATTTTATGCACTTTACATCTGCTAATTGATTTGAAGTTTGAGATATAGGCAGTGGTGGTATTCAGCCTGGTTGTAGCAGTGAACCAGCAGTGGCGACAAGCATTTGGCTCCGCCCACCTGCCCCTTTCCTGTTCTATATCCCCTTCTTTTTTTTTTTTTCCTAGCTCAGCTTGATTGCATGTAACAGCTGTTTTCTGCACCTCTGCAGCCTTCCTATTCACCCGGACTACCTCTGGTAAGGAAATATGGTAGTTTAGAAGTGGCGTGATGGCTTGGATGGTGCACACAAACTGAACCAGTAGTAAAACCGGTTGAATCCCACCACTGGATATAGGATATAGCTTAGCAAGTTTTCTGGCAAGCATAGGGTTCTGATGTTCCCAGGCTGCTTGCAAGCAGGAGATGGAGACATACCCTTTCTATTATCACTGTTTCCTATAATTGGCCTATGAAGGCACACTACCACCAGATGTAACACCAAGTCAAGATTAATAACCCTAGATAGACTCAGTCTCCTTTCCTTTTAAAACCACACAAGTCACCACATACGATGATAATTAATTCCACAGGTTAAGTGTGTACTTTGTGAATAAGCAATTTCTTGTATGAGTCTATATTGCAATATGGAAATTCTTGAATGGACAACATGAACAAGTGAAAATTGTTATCCAGAGGAAAAGTGAATGAGGAGTGTGTAACAACTTTCTAATTAATATTGTAATCAAGCTGACTACTCCATTTAACTGCACTTAAATCCACCTCACATTTAATAGATTTGTTAATTTTTAAAGAATGATAGTTGAGATGTATATTCAATGCTGTTTTATGTGTCCACTTATTCAAAAGTAAGCATCATTCAAGAAAACAGGCTTTGATCAGATGTATGAGTATGTCAGTTATAATCTTCACTGAGCATTAGATGCTATCCTATTCCTTTGAATACTAACTAGTAAAAAAATGTAAATATGCACCATATTTAAAAAGGCCGTTTCTCTCAACAGAAGAGAATGCTTTTACTAGAATGATGCTTGCTTTGATGAGTTGGACATATATCATATAAGACTAAAAATTCAATTTTTTTTGCTTGAGGTTTGCCCCTGCAATTTTAACATACTAGAAAGTAGTAAATTTAAAGGACAAAAAACATCTTGGGATTAAGAGCTTTGTGTGCTGAATGGTATGTGCAGGTGTTTTGGTATAAAACAAAATTATAGGCATGTCTGTGATGGAATAAATAATTGATGTGTGAATTGTGTGTATTATTAGTATTCTGTTTCTTCAAAATAAGAACATATGACTCCAAAACTGGAATTTTAGAGTGGTATGGAAGGTACAATTTAAATGTTTCGAATTAGTCCTGTTCTGACTTTTGCTTTAAAAAATGGGATAAGAAAATGTTTGATTTATTTTAGACAAATCGAATTAAGCAAACAAAGTATATAAAATAAACTTCATGACAGTCATTTGGATCTATATTATTCAATGGTGATAATGAAAAAAATAAGTACTTCAGAAAAAATGAGAAGGTGTTGCCACTCAGATGACCTACTCATTGTTTGAAAGATATGAGAACACACCTATAGCATGATATTCATTTCCATTGGGAGGGACAATCGAGTCTAGTGGACTAACCCTCTTCCCCCAGGCCTGTTTGGAACTTGGCTGCCTAGCTGAAGGTGACCAGTGAGCAAGTGAAAGTGAACCACCCCCCAGTCTGTAGAAAAATTGTCTTTCACAAAACCGGTCCTTGATGCCAAAAAGGTTGGGGACTAATGGACTAAAGGCATTAAAGTAAAATGGCTAGATTAGACATCATTTGTTTGTATCATTTATAGCCTTTATCACTTTTTACAATTGCATGTAGGCTTATTTCGTTTAGGCACCAGGCTACTTTTGGAACTTAAATATCCTTTCCACCTTAGTTGCTGAGGTTTAGTTATACAATAACATTTTTAAATGTGGAACTTTCTTGTTAAAAATGCTGACAAAAGCAAGAATATTTTATGCGCAAAAATGGAAAGATACTTTAATTCTGACAATGGATAACTGGCTGGAGAAACTGATGGAATTAGCAGAAATGGCTAAATTGATTGCCTTAATCAAAGAAAAGAATACAACTAACTTTGTTCCCAATTGGAAACTGTTTCTAGACCAGGGGTCTCCATCCTTGACAACTTTAAGACTTGTGGACTTCAACTCCCAGAATTCCTCAGCCAGCAAAGCAAACCTGGCTGAGGAATTCCGAGAGTTGAAGTCCACAAGCCTTAAAATTGCCAAGGATGGAGACTCCTGTTCTAGACAATTTCAAGACCATTTGTGCTTGAGGTGGAAAAAAAATTGAAAACTTTGGTTTTTGCTGATTAAATAAGTTTATTGTTATAGAAATATATTATGGTACTATGTAAAAGTAAATTGTTGAGGCTTTATATTACTATCTTATTCTACTGCCAATAGTTGTCTTTCTTTTTCCCTTTTCCCTCTGTCCTTTCCCTCTTCCCTTTTTCCTCCCCTACTTTGCCACTCCTGTTCATTTTTCTCTGTGGTTTATATTTTGATAAACTAATAATAAATTAGAATAATATTTTTAGCTCTGAAAGGATTTTTCAGTGGTACCTTTTCAGTTTTCTTTATAAGGTTGTCTCTGGAGGAACACATTTCCACCCACACCCTGTCTTTTTTTTTTTTTTTATTGTGTCTAAGGTTTCTGGTGAAATGTTTTCTGCACTCCAGTTTTTTCTTTCAGGGATTGCTTTGGCAGGATAATTTGCTTTCTGAGCTTATTTTCCTCCAGCCTTGAAACTGAGTCCTGCTTCTGTCTATATATCCTGAAAGCATTTCTTAGAATCCTTTGATCTACAGCTTTCCTGGCTGACTTCCTTGTCTCTTTCTCTATGAATTTCCTATTCTATTGTTTTATTTGAGATTTTTCTTCTTTTTGGTTCTTTGTCTAGCTTGAACTATACTCAATTCATTTTTTTATTTGTATCTTCTGGTCCACTTCATTCTATTTCCTCACAGTTTCTTTTTCTTTTGGATGCCCTTGTTTAGTCTTTTTTGCTCCTCTTTCATTCCCTCTCCTGTTTCACATCTTCTAGTTTGTTTGTGCCCCTCACCACCCTCAGAATATTTCCCACATCATTTATATGTCTTCACATTTTCCAGTTTCCTAGCTTTGATTGGGTACAGATATGATGTGGTCTGGTTCCAGGGAGTGATGAAAATACAACACCTGCTTCTAAAATCTGTGAAAACATTTATAGAATCTCTTGGGAAATCATGGTCTCTTATAACCACAGAACAAAGAGGAACCAAAAGCCTGGGAGTATTACTGTTTTACTGTAAATCCTCAGACCCTGAGATTTAAACAAGGATTCGCTTTTGATTTACCTTAATATTGGAGAAAATCTTCTTTGATGTCCTTCTTTGATCAGAATGGAAGTCCTTCTCAAAGTAGAGTCAATGAACTCTAACACAAAGTCTTGGCCATTTGTGCACGGAGAGAGATATACATTTTACCAATAAAGGATTTGTAACACGGGGTTGAAATGAGGGGTCCTTGGTGATCTCTAAGCTTGGTTATTTTATTTGTTTCATTACCCAAACCAGGTAACATTATTCCTCAACTGAATTATGGGAAGTGTTTATTCATTATTTTTAGAGTGTGTTGTAACCATGATTGTGATCAAAGCCCTGGGCACTACACATATAAAAGAAACAGGGCTTTGATCATGCAGCTGTAGCTTTATCTTGACTTTATTTTTTGATATCCCTTCTCCTTCACTATCCTATCAACCATATACATCTTTCTAAATTGGATTATCATAATTAACTCTACATGAGACTATTTTGGAAAAGTCTTTTGAATCTTCAGTTGATCTAAAAGTGGCAGTGAAGACGTTAGCAGGTGTTTGTTTATTAAATGATTTTATAGCTGCTTTGAAATAGATGTACTTGTAACCAATCATTTTTAAAATATGCTTCAATCATCTTGAATACAAGATAACTCATATTGGCTATTATTATATCAGTCATGCAACCATAATATAGTTAAAATTCTGGTATTTGAGAGAGGCCTGTTTGATAAAACAAAACAAAAAAACTTCTTAGAAATCAAGGTCAAGGAACTAATGAGGGGAGCATGCTTGAAACTAAATTAGCATTTTCTTTTAATTTAATTTTCTTATTGAATTAAAAATAGATAAATCATTACAAAAAAATCCATAACAAAAATATTTTAAAATGGAATAGTAATAAATAAAAACATTTAGCAATATAATTTGACAACTAGATCTTTCAGACTATTGATTTAGGGAAAATATCTAGTTAATCATAAAAGGAAGAAGAAATAACAGAGCAGAACATATTTTTATAAATGTATATTTGCTCTTTTTGTATTGGCTAGCAATTTTTATTCTTTTTTAAATTAGTTTTCTTAGATTAATAATTTTAGTTGATGTCTTTACGATGTTCCAAGTGTATCTGTTATATCATTGATAATTTTATGGAAATTTTATACTTTACAAAGTGCCGTAAACTATATCAAATTATGTAAATACAACAAAGGTGATGTACAGTAGAGAGTTTCAAAATATTGAAAAAATATTATTTTTATGTAAATTATCTTGGAATTGTGCTGCTTTAAGCAAATAATTATAGGTTATTAACTGTTTAAAACATATTCTAGAAACTTCATATTTTGAGATGGTTAGCTCTTAATGCTACTAATCAAAATCTTAAAGGTCATCAATCTTTTCTATCGTGATACATTTTATTTGCAGATAAAAAAGTGGAGTATGCAAAAAGCTATAGCTGCCAGGGTTGCCTCAAATTGATAGGAAGGATATAAATGTAATAAATAAATAAAATAATAAATAGATATAGGTGGCAGATGCCAATCCTTATCTTTCATAATATTTATGAGATAAGGTAATTATGCAATAATGCTTTGTCTAGAATTTCTTTTGGAATTTGTCAGCCCTTCTATTTTTCTCAATGTAATTGAAAGTAAATTTTAATTTCTGACATATGTTCTAAGCATGCAGTCTATACTTGGATAAAGCAGTCTACATGAATATAGTTACTATACAACTATAGTTGCAGGAGAAGATTTTTCATTCTTTTATTTTGGTCAGTCTAGAAAATTTTCTTTTCTTCTTCATATGTTCTGTATGGTTGATTCAGCCTTCCATCCTTCGGAGATAGGTAAAATGAGAACCCAAATTGTTGGGGGCAATATGCTGACTCTGTAAACCACTTAGAGAGGGCGGTAAAGCACTGTAAAGTGGCATATAAGTCTAAGTGCTATTGCTATTGCTATGTTTTAAATCAGTGGTTCCCAAAGTGCACAGTACTGCCCCCTGGGTGGCAGTGGGATGACTTGGAGGGAGTGCTAAGAGGCAAGGGAGGTGGCAGAGGAGTGCTGGAAGTGGGTGCCTCGCAGGGTGCAATTCTGCCTGGGGCTCTGTCATCCCCCAGTTAGCTGGTTGAGTGTGTGTGTGTTTTTGTGTGTGTGT
>JAEANM010010726.1:0-13409 GCA_017656035.1 Myanophis thanlyinensis
TCTACTTACAAAATTTTCAAGTTACAAAACGGCTTCCGGAACGAATTAATTTCGTAAGTAGAGGTACCACTGTACTTCATTACCTCCACTCTTAGCCATGTTACAGAGCATATTTTTGTGCCAGATCTCTTTGAATTTTAGACAAAACTGCTGCTTTAGAGGCTAAAGATGGGAGTGTTTATTTGGATGGAAGCAACAATGCTAACAGTTTTTTTTTCCACTGGATACTATTGCAGTCCTTCTGGTTTTTTTGATGTTATTTTAAATGTGACATTGTTTATTAATGGATCCACAAGGCACTTTAAAATTTGAGGCATTCTATAAAGAAGTGGCCCAAAATCTTTCTGGTATTTGGGGCCCATTTTGGAAGAAAAAAATGTGTTCCATGGACCTGGGAGGGGATGGTTTTGCATGCAACTTAGATCCTGCATATGGAGATGAAACTTCGTTTGCTCACCTGCAGCTTACGTGGCCCCGTTCTTAACAGACCATGGACATGGTCAATGGTCCGTGAGTTGGGGACCCTTGCTATAAAGAATGACTTTCTGTGATTTAATGTTGTGAACCAAGAAGTAACCAAGCTCCTTATTGGAGGGGTGGAGGGGAATTTTTATGTAATTTGCTCCCTTCTTTTATTTAATTATAATCTCTCAATTTGGAATAAAACTTGTGCAATATAAATAAATATTCAGATGGATGTCTCTGTTATCATACTGTAATTTGGAAGAATCGGCCTTGGGTTTTTTCTAACATAATTTTTAAAATTCCACATTGCTACAAGGACCATTCAAGATACCCCAGAAATATAGTTTAAAACGTTTTTTTCCTCTCCCTAGATTTGTTCTATTGCTATCGAACACAGTTTTTCTTGTTTCTTAAAAAATGATACCTGTAATTTTTAGGCTTCATCAGTTTTGCTCAAAGAAATTCAGTAGTCCTTATAGCCTAAAGTTATTACAGCCACCCACAATGGAGGTCTAAACTTACAACAGAATTAGAGAATCAAGAAATTAATCATACAGAATATTTCTTTCTGTTCCTTTGGCCAGTGGAAAATAATTACATTTTCAAAGTCCCAGTTAACTCAGTAATAACTATACAGTAGGTTATGCTTTTTATCCTGAAACATCAATCCTTTATTTATATGTTTAGCAATGAACCATGACTCCAAACAAAGATTTTCAAAATTACTTCCTAAGGAGTCAGTGTCTTAAATTCTCTCCCCATGATTGGTGCTTTAAAATTTGCTACTTGCTCAAACTAGAAAGCTATGAAATATTTGAATCTTTATTCTATATACCATAGTTCATATAAATACCCAGTGAATTATATTCAGTACTTAATGGGATATAAATCATAAGTAAAATAGTGAGCAAATGTTTTATGACTATTGAACAAGCTTAAGGGAGGTAATATTCAAGTCTAAAAAGAGATAATCAAAAGATGTAACTTTTTGCCTGACAAAAACCAAGTTTTAGCACTGTAGTTATCCTCTTGTGCCATACCAACTATGCATATGAAAAACACAAAAGATGTAAGCCTGGTGTTTTAGAAAAAGGTTTTGTTTTTCTTAAGGCATGTTTACATTTCTTATATGGTAATAGGGTCTGATAAATAAATTCATCTCATAAAGATGAAATATCAACATCTATTGGGAATAACACATGAACATAAATTGTAGTTCTAACCTGCTTATGAATGCATTATATTCAAGAAAATCCTAGTAGTGACAAATCTATTCATGCACATTGACAACTGCAGTCATACCCTATTACAATGACTGTTGCAACTGCTATTTTCAAAGTGCAACTTGTGGTGGCCACCTTTCCAGGAAGATTTCTCCTTAACCTAAACGTCTAGAAGAAGGAGAAGGAGGAGAAGGAATAACTCATTTCTACTTAGGCTACTGCATGCAGTTCTCTCCTTTGATTCAATATTGTTTTCTTGAGCTGTTGAAACAATGTATGTGAAGGAGATGAGTTATCCAATGCACGTGAATCATGATCTCCTAGTTTAAGACTGGACAGGGTCTATCTACACTATATGAACATGGATCAGTCTGGGTAAAGCCCAGTTTCTATATACCATACTGGTTGTTTCTCTTATTTGTTTCTCCCATAACTCGTATCAACATGCAGCAATCTCTCTTTGGTCATGCTGATAGGATTTGATGGGAGTCAGAGACCAATGCCAATTGGAAATCGTTGGTTCAAAGTAGTATGAAACAGAGCATCACAACTTCAGGTAATTTACATTCCTACCAATCACTTTATCAATGAACTTGAGTGCCATTATGATAGAAATAAAAAGATAATTTTTTCTGAGATGGCATGCATTTTGCTATTAGAATGATTTTTTTTAAAAAAATATACTGTATATCTTATCCTACTTTTCCAAATAAATGGATTCCCTACCCCTCCCAAGCCAAGAAGCCTTGCACCCCCACTCAGTAAATGAAGAATAATAACCAAATAAAGGCTACCAATCTCAACAAGAATATGCCCACATCAGGGAAGCTTCTGCTGCAATACTCACCAACACGGGCTTCTTGCTTTCTGCTTCTCCTAGCTTCTAGCAGAACATCGAGGAATAAAGAAGCACGAGGAGGGGGGGAATGGGTTAGCAATTACAAGCAGAACTAAAAGATTGAGGGCAACAATAATTTAGAAGAAACCTGCTTGCCTGGTTCCCAGTCACCTTTTTCTTCTTTACTACTATAGTATGATTGCTGATGTTTGAAAGGTAGGCGTCTACTTAAATCTCTCAAAACCTCCGATCTTCAAAAATTGAACTTGCCTCCTTGTTGGTGGTAGAAGCAACACGGATTTTGTTCCCAACGCCTATACTCCAATGCTTCTTTCCTACTCTAGGAGTTGTTTGCTTACTTGTGAGTGTTCTGAAAACAAAGAAAACCACTGCAGAAAAAACTGAGAAGAAAGACTCTTTCCTTAGTGCTTCACGAAACACATAGAAGGATAAGAGAAAATATGACAGAGTCTGGCTTGGGCAAGTCACTGAGAAAATGAAGGCAAAAAGATAGTCAGAAGAGAATCCAGGAGAATCTGGATAAAGAATCCTCCACTAGTGAGGCCAGCGGTAGCAGTACTTTTTCATATTCACATTCTACTTGAATTTGCACCGAGAAGGCTGATTTAGCATGCAGCACCTGAAATTGTTCTAAGTGATCATGCAGACGAATGGAAATTTGTAATGTTGCACCTCATGCTTGCAAAAAACCCTGCACAAATTTTTAAATATCCTTTTCAATAGGACAGATATAAAGAAAATCCTGCTTTGAGGATATGTATTTTTGAAAATGTAGTTGTGTTTTATTAACATTATTTCTCCAACCCCCAAAATTTTCAGATGTTTTAGCTGAACTGGGCCTCAAGATTTTGCATTAGGCACAACGTAACACATCTCTTGAAACAAGCTCACATCTACATGTAGTCCGTGACTTAACCACAATTCATTTAGTGACCATTCAAAGTTACAACAGCACTGAAAAAGTGACTTATTCTGTGACTGTTGCACCATGCCCATAGTCATGTGATCAAAATTCAGGATCTTGGAAACTGTCTCATACTTATGATGGCTGCAATTTCCCAGGGTCATGCAATCAGCTTTTGTAACCTTCTGACCAGCAAAATCAAGGTGGAAGCCAGATTCGCTTAATAACCATAATACTAACTTAACAATTGCAGGGACTCATGTAGTGATTTTGGCAAGAAAGGTCATAAAATGGGGCAAAATTCACTTAACAAATGTTTCACTTAGCAACAGAAATTTGGCCTCAACTGTGGTCATAAACTAAGGACTAAATCTAACCAATCCATCCTGGTTTTTATTAATCTTCAAATAATGTAAGAAAAGATCCCAATTTCTACCAGTTTAAAGCTAAGCCTTGCAGAAGTAACTGCTGCTCTATTGATTATTGTGCAAATATTGGGTTTCCTGTTGACGCAGGTCTGACTGCAAGATCTGTTTCAGTGCTGTTTGCATATTCAAAATTAAAACATGGATTAAACAAGGAAGTTTATGTAATGTTCCAAAAAGAGCTGTATCCTATGGCAAGTACGAAGGCACAAGAGAGATGAATGCACAAATGTTTCTTTCTTCAGAAACTGAACCAGTAACTATTTTCCTCATAGCAGATTTAGCCACTAAAATTACTTTCTGAATCATTTATCTAGCAATAATGAAAAGAAAACCCAATAAAAATAACTATTCTTCCTTAATTTACTAGAGGAGAAAACTGGTCTCCGAGTACTAGGGATATTCTCTTCAGGTTTAGAGCTGCACTCCATCTACAACGAACGCTGCCGGACCAAAGCTAAGAAGATAGCTAAGGACCCCAGCCACCCTAACAATAGACTGTTTACCACGATGCGGTCAGGAAAGCGCTTTCGCTCTCTGAAGGCAAACAGAGAAAGAATGAGAAAAAGCTTCTTTCCACAGGCAATATGGACACTAAACCAGGAACCACAAGAACACTCAGGTCTATAACAGGAACCACGGTTGTATCTACACATACACGATGTACCCACCTTCTCAACTACCCCCAACTTATTCCTAACCTATTCCCTACCCTACCCCTCCCATTCTGCCCTAACTTACCCGTGGTTGTGGGCTGTCGCGTAAGCATTTCACTGCATATCGTACCATGTATGGCTGTGTATGTGACCAATAAAATTTGAAACTGAAATTGAATTAATACCTCTATAGGGTTTTGTCACCTGAAATAATTCATTGCACCAACATAAGAGGGAAAAGAACGCAGCGTTCTCTATATCTCCTCTTATACACTCTATACAAAGAAGTCATCTGAAAACTAAGAACTGGCAGTGGCAAAATAAAACTGCATAAATAAAATAAAACCATAATATTTTCCTGCCTTTGGCAATGATGATGAATTGACCTAATTTCACTGCTTCTTGTACATGGAATCTTCAGTCAGTGGCGAGGATGGGATAATGTTTTCCAGCACAATTTATTTTGATGGCCGTGGGCAAACGTAACACTGCCTCTCCAACGCAAGAGAACTAGTTGTTACTATTGCCTCCAATGATCGTCTAATGATAGGCCTGGTTCCATGACTCTTAACTAATCATTGCCATAGTCATGGCAATTTTTGAAAGTTTATTTGGCCTGCCTACACCGTGTCCTCTCTGGCTCAGGGCTTATTTAGCTGAATGGAAATATGTGAGAAGAGATCATTACTTTCCAACTGCTGAGATTCATTAGTCTTGCTGAATCACTATACAGAGACAGCTAGTTTCCATCTGTTGAACTGTGCAGTGAGACAATACCATCAACCTTTGTCTGGTACATCCATGTAATAGGCACAGATGTCCTAGCAAGAAAAAACATGCGTACATGCTTCTAAAATGTGCAGGGTTTCAGATCACAATAGGGTCCAAGTACAGTTTTCAAAGGTAACAAGCAACTGTGTGATGGGATGAGGGTAGGTCTTGGAAAACTTAATGGTATTTGGGATAGCATCTGTTGTTTGGAATCCCTAATGACACACAAGAACTTTTGCAATACTAATTCAATTCAAATTAAGTATAACGTAATTGCTAATATCTACAGGCTCAGTGCCAGTTTTTAGGAGTCCTTGGTTGTCATCGGGTGACATGTCTTCACCTCTCAGGCAGCCTATCTCTTTTTCTCTGCAATACACGTGCAGAAAAGACAAATGAGTTCTGCTTACCAGTCAGAGAGGCCAGCTAAACAGTCTACGGCATTAAGGAGAAGGAACAGTCAACATAGGAAGCTTCAAAGATTGGCAATATGCCCCATGGAGAGGTCCTGCTCTTCCCAAGGACCTGATAGTGACAACACATCCTAACTTATTGCATGGGGTATTTGGCTTCTTATTATTAGGGTTGTTACTGCTTTAAGTAAGGTTGGTTTCTTTCCAACTTATAAATGCAACTTCATTTGCACCAGAAATTTATCCTTCTCTCAATCTAGATGATTTGGGTTGTAATTGAAAAAGATAAGGCCACCTAAACATTTGTAATTGATTCTTAAAAGAATGCTCTTGGCATGGAAACACAGTTCTGTTCCTCCATCTTCCTCAAGGAAGCTGTTTCAAATGCATGAAAATACAATATAAAATTTCAAAGAATTGAGTAACCAGCATAGACAAATTAACAAAAAAAAATATCAATCAAAACTAAAAGCAATTAAGACAATAGGCTTCCTTGCATGTGTGTTTATGTTCTGAAAGGTAGGGTATTTTTCTCTTATAATGAATATAATTCCATATTATATTCTTTTATAATGAATATAAAATAATACTAAAATAATCTCTCCACCTAACATGACAATTTTTATTTCTTAAATTATTTGTCTTGTTCTATATTTTGTTTTTTTAAATAGACCCATATTGAGATTTTGGTGGAATATTTATTTTTGGCTGCAAACTGATAGACATTTCTTGGAAAAGAAGTACCTTTGGTTTGTTATATGTGCTTAGTAGTCTGGGAGTTCAGTAGTCAAGATATTGATTTTTTGAACCCAGGAGAATCTGATAATTAAGAACATAAATAAGTAAATAAATATCTCAGAGAATTCATCACGAAAGTAATTAAGATTTATATTTGACTATGCATGTATAAAACAATAGCACCATAAGTCTATGGCAGTGGTGGCAAACCTATGGAACGTGTGCCGGAAACAGCACGCAAAACTGTCCTGTGAGTTTTCTGGCCTGCCAAACCGTCCCGTGTGCCACGTGCAGCCCCACTGTTCCGCATCCTGTTCTTGCACTCCATCGTGCATAGTCCCCGCATCCTGTTCTTATGCTCCATTGCACGCCAGCCAGCTGGCTTTTGCTGCGCGGGAGCACTGAAACCTGGAAGCCTATCCCAGCATGCACGCATGCTCCAAGAGCCGAACACCCTGTTTCCGCATGAGTGCTGGCCAGCTCTTCATCTTGTGCGCATGCGTGCCACACCGGGACGCTGAACTTCTGGATTTCGGCGCTTCCATGTGGCGAAAGCCAGCTGGCTGTCATGCGATGGAACACAAGAACAGGAAGCGGAGCCAGTGCAGGTGTGCATGGCTCACGGGACAGTTTGGTGTGTCCTTCCGGCACAAAGGCTGACACTTGGCAATGTAAAAGGTTTGCCACCACTGGTCTATGGGATCCAACTGCAAGCTCCTCTACCCTCTATTAAAGTTATATTGATTGTATACAGCACTGCACTTTTGAAAAGCACATTTGGGATAATTACTTGACTATTAAGAGTTAAATGTGTAAGCAACAGTACAGTCCTATATGTAGGGTCAAGCTAATACTTAAAAGATTGCAATCTAAAATTACTAATTGGTTCACAATTCCACTGAAAATAAAGAAAATAAATGTCTGAATCCAAATAGTGCTCTTAAACAAATTTAAAGATATCTACAATGTGCCTAGAAAAGTATTCTATTATGACATAAAATAAATCTACTATTTATATATTATTATCCTAAAACTTCTATTTCTACATCTTGAGAAAAAAAATCTCTGACAACTAACCTTCATAAGTTTATTCATACTGTTGAATAAAAATAACAAGACTAACAACCTTCAAACAATTAAAATGAAGTTTTAACACATACAAGAAAAATTGTTTCATCAGTAAAAATTCCAATTTAACATTGGATTGTTGCTTATGCACAAAGGATAGTAACAGGCATTTTGATTTATGATCTCTATAAAAAATTTAAGTTTTTACCTGAAAAACACAAACAGAACCCCACTACCAATTATCTATTGCCTGAAACATTTTTTCTAATAAGTACTTCTAGCAGACATGAAGTTTACTCAAATCCTTGTTTTCTCAGTTTTATCTCTATGTTTAACAAGTACAAATTAGACCAACAGTAAAATATGTGATAAGATGAAGCTAGTTCAGAAGCTAAATCTTATTATTCATCAATCCATTTTTACATATTTATCCCTCCTCTGTTACTAATATATACAGGTACTCTGTGCAGAAAAACTGACAGCAACATGCATCTACCTAATCCCACCTCATTTACAGGAAGACTTCATTTAAAAATGTGCTCCTTCCATTCTTTGGTTTTCAGGAATTCTGAAATGTTTTACATTTTTAAACATGGTAGGAAAAAGTGTTGGAAGCAATTTAGTAATCCATTTTTACATGTTTATCCCTCCTTTGTTACTTTTATAAATAATTTATTATGGTACTATTTCCTCCTCCAGTTTTCCCCACAACAAAAATCCTGTCAGGTGAGTTCGACTGAGATTGACTGGCCCTAGGTCACCCAACTAACTTTCATTTTCATATTTTCCAGCAAAAAAGGCAATTCAAATGAATGGGTTTGCTTAATAATGATAGCATTGGGTTTGCTAAATAATCATAGCATTCACTTTATATTTTTTATTTATTTATTATATATTTATTTAATTTCTATACCGCCCCCTCTCCCGAAGGACTCGGGGTGGTGTACAGCCGTCTAAAAGAAATACAACATAGATGACAGTTAAAAACAAATTAAAATTAACTAATTTAGGTGGACGATCAAATTAAAAACCTGATACAAAAGATTAGAAATTTAAAAATTTAAAACAGTTAGAAATTACAAATTTGAAAAACTGATTTAAAAATAATTAATTAATTGTGCAAATTTTTTGTTTTATGACGCTGGAAATTATTCAGAGAAAGCTTTAAACTGGATAGAGAGGCTTGAAAGAGATACAGGTTCAAATGGATGGGATTGTTCCTGGCTTGTCAGAAAGATTGACATGTTGGTTTGATGTCTCAGGTCGTGGCTGTACGATAGTTAATGGTGACATGGACCACAAGAAGAGCTCCATTCCTAAAGCCATCAAATCAAAGCTTTCCAATCTGGTAAGTTATCAAAATGAATAAATGAATCCAAAAAGAATGGGTAGACTACCAAACTGAAGCCATTTTTCTGCCTTTTTCAACCAAAGGGAGCCACGTCATTTAATTACGATGGTCTGTAACTGTATAGGCAGCCCTCAGACTTGCGACCACAACTGAGCTAAACATTTCCATCGCTAAGCGAGACATTTGTTAAGCGAGCTTTGCCCCATTTTACGTCCTTCCTTTGCCATAGTCGTTAAGTGAATCAGTGCAGCTGTCAAGTTAGTCACACAACTGTGAAGCAAACCTGGCCTCCCCCATTGACTTGGCTTGTCCGACAGTCGCAAAACAAGACCGCGTAACCCTGGGGACGCTGCAACTGTCATAAATGTGAGTCAAGAGTCTGAATTTTGATCACGTGATGCTTCAATGGCCATAAGTGTGAAAAACAACTGCAAGTCCTTTTTTTTCAGTGCTGCTGTTAACGTCGAACGGTCACTAAATAAATAAGTCAAGGACGAGCTGTAATGGCCAACATATCACAACCACGTGATTCTCTTAACAACTGCACGAGTCACTTCACCCCCAACGATTCACTTAACAACTGTGGCCAAAGGCCATCAAATCGGGTGTGGATCCCTTAACCATTGCTTTGCTCAGCAATGGAAATTCTAGTTCCAATGGTGGCCATAAGTCGAGGACTTACATGTGTAAGCCAAATAGAAACTGGCTGTCTTTTTAAAAAAAAAGTTTTTTTGCAAGCTAAATTTCCTTTCCAGCTACTAACAGGATGCATGAAGTTTGATTGTGTTTCCTGCTTAAATTGAAGGCAACGGCTGAGCGTTGCTGGTTTAGAGGCTGACATTTGATACCGAGAAAAACCCATGCATGCACACTCATGGCACAAACATTTCTCTTGAACTTGAGCCATCCAGTTGGCAGCTGATGATGCTCATTGTCCCTTATCCGACTGCGTAGATTTTTCCACGTGATGCTTTTCAGAGCAGACTCAGCTGTCCTACTTTCACTTTCCATCCTGTCTATTCTCTTCCGAATTGTTAGTTCTGTTCAGGCAGCTTCCAAAAGGGCACAGTGTATGTGTGGGGGTTGTGTATGTGTCCTGTACACTCAAATCTGTAGCGAGCACTGATACGAACAGTGACAGATCCAGCATGGACGAGGTAAGTGAGCAGAAGCGAGAAGAGGGGTGGTGCAAGTGAACAGAAATTGTGCAAAAATCTTGGAACTATAAATACCGAGAATTCTCGCATGAAAGTGAAGGAATAAAAGATCAGTCCAAAGAATAAGTAATGGATATGTATACATGTTAAGATAAGATAAATAAAATGATGAACTAGAATATAATTATAAAGGAAGACTACGAAAGAATAGCACAAAAAATATTGTTTCTTGTAACCAACGGACACACTGTAAGGATAGAATTGGATGATTCGTTTTTGTTTATTGTTTTTTTCTATTTTTTTTTGTTTTTTTATGTTGTGTATGGTTTTTTTTTTTTTATTTTTGTATGTTTGTTTTAAAAATAAAAAATCTTTTAATAAAAAAAAAAAAGAAATTGTGCAAAAATCAGATTGTGGACCTGCGTTGCATGGGGTTTGGGAGAAACGACTGTTTTTTAAATATGTTTATCAATATTCATCTGGGGGGGGCAATCTATGTATATGTCCCCCCCCATTTTTTAATGCAGTTTTTTTCAGGCTTGTCAGCTTTGCTTTTGCTTTTGCTCATGGTTTCTTCTGAAGTTTGGGATTTTAACTTTGGAAATAAAATATTCATGAGATGAAAAAAAAAAAGTACTTTTGCATATTTGCAAGCAGGTTACTAATGACTTAGAGCAGTTGCACCCAAACATTCCATTATGCCTGGGAGAATTTTCTCTTTCGGTTTCTCCTAAAAGCTGGTCAAAAATCAATATGACTTTTAAAAAGTAATTTTTTACCCAGCTCGCTAATTTATGGAATTTAAAAGTGGTTCAATAATATGATCCACATAAATTGGGGTAGCTTAGTTTGGAAAAAAAAAAAATGGAAAGGTAACTATTTTCTGCATTATTAATTATTTAAAATTGCATTTTAAGAAGGCTGGGCAGAAGGCAGTTTGTGTGATCCTATGAACCTCATTTGAAAATAAAGTACCTGGAGCTTTTGTCCTGCATGCATAAATGTGTCCTGTGAGGTTTTGTGCAGGTGTTGTGTGAACACCTGTGTTTTTGTTTTGCTGGAAACACGGAATAAGATTCTGTGACTTGCTTTGTTGCAAGTATAAGATCCTTATTTGGTTGTGTTGTGTTGCAGGGGAAGTAAAGGAACAGCTGAGTTCATAACAAAGCGAGTCAGGTCAAAACAGCATGCATGCAACATAGGTTTTGGTTAAACGGGATAGTTAGATTTGATTTAAGTAAAAATTTGGGTAGATGGGTTAGATCTGGTTAAGCCAAGCAATTTGGATTAATTTAGTACCACTCAGTGTAACGCACA
Source organism: Myanophis thanlyinensis (assembly GCA_017656035.1). Lineage (NCBI taxonomy): Eukaryota > Metazoa > Chordata > Lepidosauria > Squamata > Homalopsidae > Myanophis > Myanophis thanlyinensis. The sequence goes on from JAEANM010010726.1 coordinate 11,348, forward strand.
ACCCCCCTCCCCAAAATGGGGAGACTTCAGAAACCAAACAAAAGGTGGTGTGTGAATTGCAGCCATTTCTTCCCAAGGATTGGGAGGGGGGGGGCTTATGTGGGCAAAGACGCTGCAGGAAGGGAGAACTGGAGGCTGAATAGGGAGCAGTGTTGTGTGACATTGTGTGTTTCTGTGCACAGCGGCCCTTGGTCGTACAAAGGAGTTTCTTTAGGTTGCATTCAGTACTTGAGTATTGTACTTGAATCTTTGGGCGTTTCAAAATCCTGCTTTGCGGGCATAATTTGGGCTGTCATTTATTGAAGTATTTGCGTGTCTGTGCATGAATTAGCTGGCTGAGATTAAAGTTTCATCATTCCAGTTTCACTATGTAATGTTTGCCAAAGGGCAACAAAGAGAGAGAAAAACTGATGGACTCTGAAACCAATGGAAGATAACCTTATTTAAATAACCCTGGAGATATTCAGCCATCCAGGTCAGGGTTTTCAAAAGAAAATGACTTTTGGGGGTTTGTTTGTTTTTTTCTTGAAAACATTTTGCTTCTCGTCCAAGAACCAAAGAAGTTTCTTGGATGAGAAGCAAAATGTTTCCAAGAAAGTCCCATTGCCCTTTGGAGAAGCCCTTATGCCATTTATCTAAATTAGTTTATCCATTGAGGTTTGTTTCCTGTTGGAGTACAGCTATTCCTTGACTTACAACTGCAGTCGGGATCCGAATTTCCGTGGCTAAGCAAGGCCTTTTGTTAAGAGAGTCGGGTCAAGATTGTGACCGATTCAATCCTCATTAGATATCAGAAGTCGTCTGGGAAGGTCACCAGCTGGTGATCACATGAATTATTGTACACACCTTCTGGTTGCCCAGGGCCCAAAATTTTGATCACGTGACTGTGGGGAATGCAGCAACAGTTGTAAAAGCGAGGACTGGTTGTAAGTCATTCTTTTCAGTGCCGTTGTAACTTTGAAGGGTCTCTTTGTAAGTTGAGAAGTACTTGTAACACAGGTTTCAGGGAGCTGAGCAGAATATTGGTACGCCTGTGCGCACGTATCTCCTAAGGTTAGTTTTTGACATTATTTTCCTTCATTAAACAAAAACGCCCCGAGCATCGGATTTATAACTGATCGCTCAAACATTTCGAAACACTAACCTTTAGCTGCAATTGGGGAATCTGATTCTGTATACCTAATATGATGTGCTCCTTTGGATTAGCTGGTTGTAAATAATGAATTGCTGGAGAAAAAAAAACTAATCAATAAGGCAAAAGATCCCCTCCAGGACATGAGAGACAATCCTTGGAATTGATTCAGCATCTGTAATAACAAGCACAACAAGAGTCACAACCATTGTCGCTTGTGTACGGGGGTTGTGCGGCTAGGGGGAAAAGACATTTCTTACAGATAAGGGCCTCTCCTGCAAAAACCCTTTAAAAACACTGAGGATCATTCAGGATGAACGTTAAAATAAATTGCTGATAGGAACACGCTCTCTGTTGTGTGGATGTGTGTGTATGTGTGTGGGACACAATGTAGAGGGTAAGAAAAAAAACGGCAAACAATGGAACAATAATATGCAATGCTAAGGAACAATGGGCTTTCAATGAATGTCTACCAGTGGCCAAAACAACAGGCCTTTTTTTAAATAAAAGAAACATTTGTCCACTGTTCTGGAATGCCCCTTCTTTAGCCTGGATTATCCGATGACTGAGGTTTGTTTGTTTTTATTCCTAACTTTTATAATTGTCCCTTTCTTTCTCAAATTGCCTTAGCTGGAAGGTTTATTTTTAAAGCATTGGTATCTGTTTTGCATTAATGTGTTTTCTTTGGTCTATGTAGGAGAAAAAGAGGCAGGGATGGGGTGGGGAGAGAAGCGGACCTTCCCATAAATAGTCTAACTCCAACCTCTCTTGATTTCTGTTGACCGTTATCTAGCACCCAATTCAGTATTGAATGTTAGGTGACTGTAGTAAGAGTAGCAGAGTTGGAAAGGACCTTGGAGGTCATCTAGCTCAACCCCCTGCTCTCTCAGGAGAATTATACCATTGCTGAATAAACACCTCTCTTGATTT
>JAEANM010010727.1:0-15645 GCA_017656035.1 Myanophis thanlyinensis
AGTCAAGTCAAGTCAAGTCAAGTCAAGTCAAGTCAAGTCAAGTCAAGTCGGCTTTATTGTCATTTCAACAATATACAGTACAGTACACAGTGAAATGAAACAACGTTTCCCTAGGACCAAGGTGTTACATCAGACAATATAGATAAAAAAAGCAAAAAAAAAAAAAAAAGCAGGACATAGAACTACACATATAAAAAGGGTACACTTCCTTTACCATTTGTAAATCAAGATTTCTCTCCATTAGGCTTCCGTTGGAAGCAACGAGCGTAAAGTTAAATCTGGTTTTAAATTATGATCTCATAAAAACTGTGTGTGTTTCTAAAGTGAACTTTCAGTTTGCAAACTAGACTAGATATATTTAAAGTTCCAGCTGGTATATTTTAATCTGAGCACCCTTGCCTATGACCACAATCATAGACTGGAGGGGAAGAGGAGGCCAAGACCAACTACACAGCTCCGTATTAGCAAGGAGAATAGGGAGGAGGACTATTTGGCGGGGGCCTTGTCTTAGGACCCAGAACTGAACAACTTGTGTGTATGGGTGTGTGCTTCACAGCTTGTAAAAGCACAAGCATATGCAGGGGGGCAAGCAGAGGCAGATGACAGAATGTGTGTCATCAGGGCATGATGCAAATCCTGTGACTCATATAATAGCATCCAACATCAGGACACAGATACAAAAGACCAGAATATGTGATGACATGATGTCACAAGGCACATTTTGCAGCTTTTGGTGAATCACCATGGCAAACTGACGTCCCTAGAAAGACACTGGATCGAAAAACAATGCTCAAATACAGGATTCGGGCTACTAAAATCTCTCCAGAGTAAGGGGAGATCATAAGATCACACATATATAGTCTAGACAGCTATTTTTTCTGGTGAGCATACAGCAGGAATTGAGTTTTTGTGGTTGCCATGAAATAAGCTGGGAAACGTGGGATTCCATCTTCTTATAGCTGTTAATGTCACTTATATGAACTCTAAGTGACTAAGACTCGCCTCTTAATCACTTCAGATTTTTTTTTTTTTAAATTAAGACCTTTTGGATTGGCAACTGTTACTGAAATTACCAGATGAGTTTTTTCTTCAATTGTTTTTTTTAGAAAGTTTAATTACAAGTTTAAAGAATTGTAGCAATTTTTAATGTACAGAAAAAGGATGATTAATGTTGGCTTTAGAAAATTTAAACTGATTAAGGCTCATATGGAACTTAATTTAAGACCGTAGTTAATTGAAAGGATCCTTTCTTGTAGAAAATGTTTATACTTAGGTGAATCTGGCAAATGGAACTGATAAGATGATTTTGAAAATTGGACATTAGAAGGCACCAGATAGATGGATATTTAAAAAAAAGATTTTTGGTGGAAGGGTGCAGGAAGTTTTAAAGTCATCCATCCATCCATCCATCCATTTCTATAGCTGCCCATCTCAATGACTCTAGGTGGATTACAATTTAAAAAATATATTACAATTTAAATATTAAAACATTTTAAAACAAGAAAATAAATCAAGAAAAACTTCCAGAATAAATATACCCAGCAGCCAAGATACTTGGCCAGTTAGCAATAAAGCCAGAAAACAAGACCCTTGACACATTCAGAACTCTAGGCTCAGAAAAAGTGCCAGGTTTTGAAGGCCTTTCAAAAGGCTAACAGATTTCTGATGACTGCGTGGGTACATTTTTCTTTAGCAACATTATGGAAATAATTTAGCATAACCCTTTTTGGGGAGCATTGTTTTGGGCTTTCCAGTCTGGTTCACAGCCCTAAGATTTGCTAGTGGTTTTCCATCCAAGCATCAGATCTGTTTAGCTTTTCAGTGGGCCACCAGATTTGGAGAAGTGATGCCACCTACTGTGGTTGCCTGGGGCAGCAGGATACCCATAACTGTATATGCTGATTGAAGTGGACACGTTTGTCTGGTGGGGAGAGATGGATGCATAACACCATTCTGTCCAGCATCAAACTTATCTATCTGTATCTCTAAGACCCAAAATGGTCTTGACAACCAACATAAGTCATGACACATAAGTTGATTAGAGACAAAAAAATATACACAGAGAGAGAACTTTCAGTTTATTAAAATTCCAGATGACTAGTAAACTGGCAGTCAAATGCTATACTAGTAAACTGCTTCTGAAAAGTTGTCAATTCCTACATTACAACATACATACAGTCCCCTCACTGTACTCTTTTATGCACAAAAATGATAGGGATGTAATTCAGAAGATGATCTGTACACAGAAAGCTGCTTCTGTGTGCACTGGATAGAAGGATTATGCACACAGTGTAATTTCAATTTTAATGTGCTAATTGCAGTTTAATTTTAATGAGAAAACTCTGCCTTTAAGTACACAAGAGCAAGCCAATTAATTTTATCAAGGAGAAATGTAAACGATTTGGAGTCTGTATGCCCTAAGTTTCCTATGATATTCTGAATTCAGTACAAACATTTCCAGAAGTTGCTTCCTAGTTTGGCACTCCCTTTCCACTTGAAAGTAACCAAAGGATGAATGTTTTCCTGGATTAAAAACAGCTCTCATTATTTAGGATGGCAGTTAGTGGCTAGGAATAGGGCAAAATCTTATTTTAGCAACATACATCTCACCATGCAAAAGTCTGCCCCCTCTCCTTCCCTCCTCTTCCCCTTCCCTTTCTCATCATGTTCATCTCTATTATTAAAAGTAAATCAGACTTTCCATCTGATCAGGCAGATTTGGGAAGCTGGCTTGCTAATTTTTAGTAATACAGGATTGAAGAATTAACAATCATTTTTGAAGTTTTAAAAGACCCGAGTGCAAATGCATTTATGCATGCGTGCACGTGCACACACGCATATTAGGATTCAGAGAAATATTCTAAGTAGCTGAATCAGAAAGTCAAAAACTTAAACCCACCATGGACAACTATATTTACATCATTGTGAACACGCATACTTTCTTTCAAAAACCAAAATTTCCACCTATTCTCCAAAGTGTGTTATTAATTTTCATGGCATGTATCCTAGCGGAATGATTGCATTTCTGAGCTTGGTTTCTTTCAACATGATCTAGTCTCTGCTTTCTAAACCACTTGTTTCTATATCTATTACATATAGGAAGCAGTGAAGTCAACAAAAGAAGAATTCGGATGGACGGCTTGCATCAAAGATTGCCAACTGCAAAATATGGATATAATTCTATAACATTATTTTATAATTAAAGTAATAAGTGGGGCTTCTTGCTATTGTTTAAAGATGTGTCAGGATACATTTAAATCATTGATAAAAACATAAGAAAATGCTACTAAGTAAGATGTTGGCAGCAAAGCCTGGTACCGAGGGGAAAGAGCAGGCGAAGGACATGTGCAAACAATTTCGTGGGAATAGTTCTGTTTATGGCATGTAGATTCTGTTTTAGGAACTCTAACCACTTAGAAAGTATTTTCATTCATGCCAGAATGAGGTTTTGCTTGTTTGTTATTCAACATCTTATGTGGATAGACTATTTTTTTTAACTGGCAAAGAAATGTAGTATGTTGGTTTGGTGTGTGAAATAAATATTTTAACTGAATTTTGAAGAATTATTTAAAAACATGGAGAAACTATCGCAGTGTGCACCCAGCAATGCACCCAACCTAGTTTGTGTGTATGTGCGCATATATACACATTAGGTATATTATACATATGCATATACTTTTACCTGTACATATAAATATATATCCTTATATAGTAATGCATAGTAATGCAACTGAAGATAATGGCCATTCTTCAAGGAGTCAGTGAGTTCCATATTCCATGCACCATTTCTAATTCCCAATTGGTGGTCCTTTTGTGCTATCCAGTGAATCATTACTTTTGAACCTGAAGGATTTTCAAGCATGTTTTGTGGAATCATACAGTGGAATTTGTATTTTTTTAAAATGGGGAAGGGAGCACAAGAACCTCACTTGGATGTACCCAATCTATTGGATACATCATGAATTATGTACAGGAGTTCCTATCTTTATCTAAAATAATGCACTCTGCTTTAATGAATCCAGAACACAAGAAGTTCTTAAATTGATACGTTGTCCTATGCCATTTATATTCAGGGTGGTGAATCACCCACACACACATCACTAAATCTGGAAGAAAACAACACAAGATGGTTTAAGTTAAGGTCAGCTAATATTTCTAAAAATCCTGAGGGGGGTGGGAAATACAAAAACCCTCAAATATGTTACCACTTAAATCTTCTAGGGGAAGGAATTTCACCACCAAAGTTTCATGTCATCCCTCTCTTTAATTGCCACTCACTTCACTGGATAGGGATTGGCATATGAATGATCAGATAGGGAGGGAAACATTTTTTTTTAGTTTCATACGTATAAGAAAATGAATATTGGTATCATGTACCAACATTTTTAATGCAGTGGGTAAATATGTAGCAGGTTTTGCCTTTGCAATAGCATAGCTTAGCCTCAGAGTCATCTTTGTCAGATATGAGATCCAGCAGAATCACAGAGCCTTTCCAGAAGCTGGCCTTCAGAAAGGACTTTTAATATGCAGTTCAGCCTTCTTTTTTTGTTAAATAAGTGCTTGAGAGTCTAATTAAGTTTGATTGTGGCGATCCTTTTTGTTAATATTTCCATCCCAGCTGTGTTTTCATTTTTGGGGGTTTTGTTTTGTTGCAGAAGGGACATAGGAAAAAGGGACATTTTCTTCTGTCCACTATTCTGTGACCTATTGTCCTGACCCTTTTTGCTTTGCCAGCTTGATTCTGGTATCTGACCAAATTGGAGAAAGCTTGGGTGGCTGACTGCGAGGAAAGTAAAGATTGCAGAGAGTTCAGATAATTTCTATTTTTACATGAAAATTAAATGAAGGCACACACCATTTTATGTAGGAGTAGGATATGATGAATTCGATGTTGATCAAAGTAACCACGGGATAACATGGAAGCTACATCTTTAATACCTGCTTTCTCATTTATGTTTCTTAGTGAAGCCACTTTGACTGTAGCAGCAAACTGTCCATATTTCACTACCAACACTGAACTCATTGACCTCTTGCCTACTTCTTTTTTTTTGGGTCAATAGAGAGGGAATATCTGAGCATTTGCATCATTCAGTTTCCTGATTGCAGATGGATTGAAAGGCAGGCTCATTGCTTATTTCGAACTGGGAATTCAACTCTTATTTCAAAGGTTTTGGATCTGGTTGGGTAATGTGATCGTCTTGCTGGGAAAATTAAAGGAAACATGAACATGAATTAAGCATGTGGGGATAGGATATGGCTTTTATTTTATTAACTCGGCAAGTTTCTTGCTCTTATTCCCTAGTAGTTTACATAACATTGCTGGAATTTCTTCACTGTTGTTTTTCTTTCTTCCAAGAATGAGCACACAGTGATCTTTGCTTACTCAATACCTGGTCTTTTTCCAGCAAAAGAAAATATGAGTTGATCTAGTTCATTTCCAGTATTTGTTGTTCCAACTTGCTAGTCTAGTTTGCTTCCACTAATTACTGTTCTATCTACTATAGGAAGTAAATGGCTGCTTTGATTATGTGATAAAATCCTAAACTCAAGAGTTTTAATAAGCCTCTCATAATGCCTACAAAACTGACCTTATATTTGTTGGCAATGTAGTGATTTAAACTAATTCAGCTTTCTCTTTCCCAGCCTGGTGCCCTCCAGATGTGTTGGGAATACAGCTCCAAAATATTTGATACATTTTAAATATTTATATTCTGCCTTTAAAACAAATGTTTTCCCAGGGCGACTTCCAATAATCTAAAATCATGATTTCAAATTTAAATTAAAGCAGTACCTAAAATATAGAAACTATATTAATTATATGTAATAGTTATATAATTATTATTATTATTTATAAGACAAGCATTAAAATAGCAGCAAGAAATGGGTTAGAAACCATTTGTAATATAAACAGGAATATGTGAATATACATTTATAGCTGGAAAAACAGCAAAGTTTCCCCCTGGTGCTACGGAAAGAATAAAGGCAGATCTTAATGGACGGCATTCCAGAGGAAGTGGGTCATGGCTGAGAAATGACCCACCATAGCTAAGTATGGAGCTCCCAAACAGATCTTCAGTGGATCATTTAAAGCTATGTTTCTCAACCCTAGCAATTTTTAAGACACGTGGACTTTCAGTTCCCAGAATTGAAGCACTCCTGTGACACAGTCCCACGCTGGATGAGGAATTATGAGAACTGAGGTTCACACATCTTAAAGTTTCCAAGTTTGAGGAAACATAGATTTAAAGATTCATGTAGAATCTTTTCACAAAAGGTTTCTTCAGATACTGTACTTCCAAGCTGTGAAGAACTTTGTAGATAGAAATCAGCACATTTACTTGGGACCGGAAATCAACCTGGAATAGTGGAGATGCTGTATTATGACATAACACTGTGATACTATTTAAATGTTATTTGTAAAACAGAGTTTGAGCCCAACATCAATGAAAGAGAACTCAGAATTGCATTATCTAGAACTGAGAGAGGCAGGTTCACATCTTATCATATATTTGGCATACTAAACTCCCCAGAATAGGTAAACAAACTTCTGGAGATTTAAAAAACAAACAAAGAAACAAAGAAAAAGGAAAACAGATCCTGGAAGAACAAGGATGCCGGCTGGAGGGAGAATCATTTAAAGTGACAGCACGTAAATTAGTAGAATACAGAGCAGTTTAGTCCACTATCTGGCCTGATTATCAAAGCCCTGAAACATAGGTTTCATTTGAACCTCTTTATAAAGGAACCCCATGCTCTTGAACTAGATACTTGGGCAACTCTAGCTGCAAGAGCCAGGAGAAGGACTGGAGGAATGAGAATGGAAGTGAGAGCAACAATCATTCTACAGTACTTCAGTAAAGACTTTAACCCTTGGGATCCTGTGCGCTCATAACTTGCCAAAATAATTCTAATTGCTTTTCTAACTAGTTCCCAAGGGAAAACAGGGAAAGAAGTCCCTCTAAGGGTTACAAAATAGTTGCAAGTATAGCATCTTTCAGTTGCATAGTCACAGTAAGATGGGAACAGTTGATCATGAGATCTTGAGCAGATTCTAAAAGAAGAGGAAGAGAAGGATTCTTGCATTATATGCAGGACTCATAAAACCACAGGGTTAGTCAGAATTTTTAAGGAAAAGTAGACTCCCATGCCCCTTTGGGTCACTATTTCAGAGATATTTTCTTACTGAAACAGAGTGACCACGAGCAAGCAAAAAAAAAAAAAAAAGGGAAAAGGAGCGACTTCTGACTGATCGTTGGTTTCTTCTTTGGATTTCTTCATGGGAAGCTAGTAATAGTAAGCATTAGAAACAAACATGCATGTCTTCATTACATTAAATCCATTGCTGGACCCCTCGATAATGAACCCATTTTGCCTGGTAACCAGCCTCGCCTTTGGGAAGAAGGTGATTGAGAAGATCGTTGTGCAACAGCTTCAGAACACCCTGGATGAAACAGATTATTTGGATCCCTTTCAGTCAAATTTCAGATCTGGATATGAAAAAAATAACACCGGTTGCTCCCTTATGAATGATCTCTGATGCAGGCAGGAAGGTGGCGATTTAGCCATCCTTGCCTTCCTTGACCTGTTGGCAGCTTTTTATATCATTGACCATGGTATCTTTTCTGACTGACACAGAGAACTGGAATTGGTTGCAATGGTGTTCACCTCTTTTCTCTGAGGTTAATTCCAGTTTGTGGTGATGGGGGAGATCTTACCCTAGGTCCCTGCTATGTGGGTTACTGCAAGGGCCATTGCATTCCCCTCTCCTGTTGAACAATGACATTAGATTATTGAATGAGCTCATTCATTGCCATGGAGTGAGGGATCATCAGTATGCTCCTGGTGAATTAAGCAATGCTGTGGATGTCCAATCCCAGTATCTGGTGGCTATGAGGACCTGGATGGGCAACAACAGGCTTTAAAGACTAAATGACTTTGAATTTTGAGCCCCCTGGATTCTGCGAGTTTACCATCTTTGGTACTGAATGGTCCTTATACACAGTCTTGGGGTCCTCCTGGACTCTTGATTCTTGCTTGAGGAGATTATGGCACTCATGGCTAGAAGGCTTTTGTATAACTTCATATTGTGCTCCAGACTAGTTGCACCCAGTCCTGGATAGGGCTCTGCATTTGCTGTCATTTATGCCCTGGTCACAGTTGGACTACTGTGATGTGGTCTACATGGGGATGCCCTTGAAGAGTATCCTGAAAGTTGGTGCAAAATGCAGCTATGTGAGTAGTTATGTGTGGTAGAGTGCACATTGCATCTCTGCTGCATGCACTGCAGTGGTTACCAGTTTTTTTCTGGTACAATTCAAGGTGCTGGTGTTGACCTGTAAATTCCTACACGGCATGACACTTGGTTATTTAAGGGACTGCCTTTCCTTGATTTCAGCAATCTATCCCATTAGACTGAACAGAATGGGTATGTTACGGGACCCATCCTCTAGGGAGCTACATTTGGCAGGATTTAGATGAGGGGCTTTACTGCTGGGGCTCCTGCACTGAGGAAACCTCTCTCCCTGAGGTTAGGATAACCTCCTCACTCTAGGCTTCAGAAGGTCCCTTAATAGCAATAGCACTTAGACTTACATACCGCTTCATAGTGCTTTACAGCCCTCTCTAAGCGGGTTACAGAGTCAGCATATTGCCCCAAACAATCGGGCTCCTCATTTTACCCATCTTGGAAGGATGGAAGGCTGAGTCAACCTTGAGCTTGGTGAGATTTGACCCGGCAGTCAGCAGAAGTTCTGCAGTACTGCACTCTAAGCACTGCACCAGTGAGGCTCTTAAGACCTGGTTATGCCTGGGGAAGAATGGGTGAATTGGTTTCATTACTATTAACATCGCTTCACATATTAATTTTTAAAAACTCTTTCTATGGTTTTTGATCTTTTAATTTTTGTTGTTGGTAAAGATTCTAGATATTCATTATTTTAGTCTTGTGTGTCACCTAGAGTCACTTGCTTGTAAGATGGGGGTTATATTAATTAGATAATAAACAAACAAACAAAACTTGAAAGATTTCATTTAGCAGTTTTCATTTAGATACTGAGTACCATCAAAATATATAAATATCCCACACAAATCCACAGCATAAACAGAATGGAGTTGAGCAAAAATTGTGTAGGATTTCTAGTTTGCCAACCAAATATATAAAAACATCTAACTTTGTTGAAGGATGTTACATTTGATGGTATTGAGACAGATTTAGTTATCCATATACTAATTTTATGTTTCCTTGTAATTAATTAATGCTTTTATCACTTTTATAGTTGTTTTTTTAGAATTTTTTGGGAATGCGTATACACACATATGCACACACGTGTGCGTATGTGTGTGTGCTTTTAAAAATATTTTTAAACCTTGTACATTTTATATATTTTAGCTTTTAAACTTACTAATTGTTTGTATCCCACCTGTCTTATGCTGGTCTATAATTGTAATAAAATTTTGATTGATCTGTTCCAGTCATCTCCCAGATATTTTCCTTGCTCTCAGTTGGATGTATTCCAAATGGCTAAAGGGACTTTGTAAAGTGAGAGAGGCACCATAGGAACAATCATGCTGACTTCCTTAGTCATCTCTGTAATCCATTCCTTTAAGGTAATTGTTACATTCCAGCCATGAGTCTGATCCACCAAATTTCAGTGATATCCAGGTTGTGTATGTCATCTAACACTGAGATTTCAGGTTTGTCCTGTTTCTTTCCCAACCTAATGCCATTAATATACTGTACAGATACTGTAGACTATTATAGGGTATTATATCTTTCTAGTCTCCCTGTTGTGTCTAGCTGCACATTGCTAAACGGTACCTTTTCTGTCTTGCTTCCTCATTTGTTCCTCATGTATTTCATCAGATCATTAGTTCTCAGCTCCTACCCTCTAAAATTTAAAGTAGTTTTGGTCAAGTTTTGCAATGCACCTGTGACCAAGCATACTGATATTAAACTTCATGGTCTTATCATCTTCAAAAGGCTCTGGCATTGTAGATCCTGATCTACAAACACTGTTGGCATATCTAGTTGTTCCTTTCTAATGATCTGTTGGTCATAACTTGGACTTTTAACGAGAAGAAATGAAAACGCAACCTGTATTTCAAGATCTATCACTTTCTTTGAAAGCTCATAACCCTTGGAACAATATTAACATTTCTGTTATTAATTAAGATAAAGGGCAGATACTTAATCTGGTGAATCTTAGTAGCCACATTTAAATACAGTCTGCAAAATGGCATTTCTAGAGATGGTACATCCAGCCTGCACATGCTTACCATATTTCTAGCAATAGGAGTGTCCAGTTGCATCAGAAATTTGCACTACTTCAGCTTGGTGCTTAAATTTCTTCCATGTGTACAGGCTTATACAATGCATCTTTTTTTTCATATGCTGAAAACATCTCATCTGCAGGTCCCCCAAACTGTGAAAACAGCTTGGTACTGGCACCAAGTATTGCAGAGTATCAGTAGTTTTGCTTGATCTAAGTGTTATGTTCACCTACTCTATTGTCTCTTCTTCTTGGCTTTTTTCCCTTCGTGCTTCCCCATTCTCTTTCAGAAAGTCTTACTGTTCTTCCTTTTTTTACAATACCTTCCCCATGTGGCTGGAACAACAGCAACATGTTTGGAACCCATTGTGTTCTGTGTTCTGTAAATAATAAATGAATTCCACAGTCTTGACCATAAAAATTGGCTTGTTTTGTGACCTGAAGTTCTCGAGAACATAAGGTCAAGCCCAAATGGGTCCTGACACACAAATCACAGCCAAACAGGACCCAGAGACAGTATTTAAAGAGAGTAATTGCCAGGGGAGACAAGTGAAAATGAGGCTATGGAAGCAAATGAATTCAAGTGCTGCTGACTAGCTAGGGCAGGTGTCCTCTGGTGAAAGGATTAACAGGAAACAGGACCTTGGATAGTTCCCATTGAGTTTTGCAGGCTCTTTCTCCCCTACACCCACCAAACCTAAGAAAATAATTGATTGTTACCTTGCTATACCACTGGAGTCTCATATAAGTAGCTAGGTCCCATTCTTTCTGAAGCAGGAGTTTGATATTTAAAGAACAATTAGTTGATTTTGTAGTGTCTGATTTGGGATGGACAGATAAAGGTCCAGTTAGGGTTCAAATTCTGAACCCAAGGATGAAGCCTATGGTTGGAAAAGGAACTGTTTGATTATCTCCTGAGAATTCTGCATACTGTGAGGTTCAAGGGTAAAAGTGAAGACTAAAAGCAACATATTTAGGATTAAAAATGGAGCAGCTCCACACAGGCAATCCAAATACTCATGGCTGCTTGGCCTTCTGAGAGTTGAACATGAATCTGTTCCTCCCCATTCAGACCTGCACAACCTTCAGGCCACTGGGCCAACACCTTGACAGTATTATGCAGTGAATCCAGAATCAAGATGCACATCTGAGTTTCATCAGCATAATAATGATACTAGACCTCAAACTGTCAGATGACCTCACCCAGTACCTTCATGTAGATGTTAAACAGGAGAGGTGACAGCATCGAGCCATGAGACACTCTACTTTTCTTTGGGTTTTGTTGTTTGATCTTTCTTTCATATTAGTTGGACCCACCTCTAGAGAAAGGAGAGATCTACTACCACACCATATTCCCACCCTTAATCTCTATAGACAATCCAGAAAGATAACAGGACAGTTGCACTACCTCTATCCTGGCTGTGCCAGAAGTCATCAGCAAGCACAACCAATGCCATCTTAGTTTTATGTTCTGATTTATAACCTGATTGAAAAGGACCCTTTGAAGCTTGGTGAAAATTGTCCAGGACATCACACAAATACAGTTTGGCATCAGTCCACCCTATATAAAACTATGGCCACAGTTTAAAAAAAAGAATGAAAAGTAAAAAAGTCCAATGGGACAAACACAATAGCAACCACCATGCCCAAGAGGCAAAAATGACCTTGGAAAAGGGGCTGATGGCAACCATTCCCTTGACCTGCTCAAGCTTGTGCCACTTCAGCTCCTCACAAATGTGTCTCGTTTGCAAAAAGTCCCCACAGAGGATCAAAAATTCCCAAAGGCCAGAGAGTTTGCCAATGTGCCTCTATGAGGCCTGTCCCACCAGAGAAGACTCTGGCCGCATCTCTTTCCTTGTATGCCCTGTCATGGGGCAATCCAGAGAGGCAAAAAAGGTAAATGAATTTGCCAGAGAAACTGCCTCAGCAGTCTAGTACTGCTAGCATTCAAGCCTTATACTGCCAGTCTCCATCTTTGCCTCTTGGTCACCACACATCTCCATCCACCACTCTCCTGGAAGACACCATCACAAGAGACCATGAAACAACACTCCCAAGTGGAAGGTTGTTTCCACCTTATTTTTGGTGAGCACATGTTCTTCTGTCATATGCCAGAGTCTTTTAAATGAATTGGGCATTATATAAATGTGATGAATTAATAAATAATGAATAAACATCACATCTTCAAATTCATTTAACATTCACTCAAATTTATTCAATTTTATTCAAAATACAACTCAGCTCTGGGCCCGCCTAAATCTAATCTGTTTGGCTGCCATCCTGTTTTTTTTTCTTAACGTTTATCCTTTTTCTTCTCTGGCCCAGCCACAATAAGGAATATTCTTGCTTTTGGTTTTAATTAGCCAGGCTACAGTTTGTCACCCATAGCTCCACAACCTCCATATAACATGTGGCTGAACATGATAACAGAGTTGCTATTGGCCCTTATTGAAATGAAATATAATTTGGTGCTTTCTCATAAAATCAAGATCGAGGATGTATTTTAAAAAAATGCCTACAACTGTGCTGAAGCTGGATCTAATTTCAACTCAAATGTTTTGTAAATTATCAACATATGCATTCAGTGCTCCCTATTTAATTATTTCTTTGTGCAGTAACTGCTGGATCTGAGGAAGTTTCTAATCCAAAAAGCCCATCTTAATCCAAAAAATTATAATTCTAGCAAGCCTCTAGAAATAACTGGTAGGCTTTTCAGATGATTGGTAGACATGATGGATGATAGCTTCTATTAAAGCCTCCAGCGAGATGTCTGAAGCCAATAATAGTTCCCAGATCTGACAGAAGGTTGAGAAAATAATTAAAAATCATTGCTTTATCCTGAATAGCTGCAGTTCCAGCAGCAGCCAAAATCCCATTACACATCCTCCATGTAAATTTTTTTTTAAAGTGAAGGGAGGGAGGGAGGAAGAAAACAACAACAACAGCCCATGTTGAAGAGAGAATGAGAATAAGAAAACAATGAAATGTGGTAATGTTGTCTCTTCTCCTTCTGTCTGGACTACTGACAGAAATGTTTGTCTGTTGCAAGTCTGGAGCATTTTTTAAGGGTCACAGGGTTCTTGTGTGGCAGAACTCTAAGATTAGCACTATTAACACACAGTCATATGGAGTGATAATCCCAACTCAAACAATAGGTGGCATTGCATGCTCACGTTTGACCAGCTGTTCTAGTCGGCAACCACACGCATTGCCAACTAAACAAGATCCGTTTTTGAGACCTACTACTTGTTTTCTACAGATATAAGAAATCTGACAATCGCTTTGGCCATACATAATCTCACCCCAAAGTTCATTTATGGAAAAAAAAGACCTTCAGACAGTTGCCAATTGATTATCGTAAGAAGGCAGTTCCAAAATTAATGTATAATAAAGATTTGCTTACCATCAGCAGAGCGTAGGACAGCTCGAAGAAGGAATGCAAGATTGGAAGATGTGGAGAGACCTGGCTCATAGAATTGCCAAGAGTTGGACATGACTGAATGGATAACATCATCATCAGACTTGCCATCTCATTCTCAGTTGTATAGATTGGCTCTCTTAAAATCAATGTTGGCATCAATGCAGTTTTATACTCTTATCTTAGAGTATAAACGACTCAAAACAATGTAGAAAAATATATACAGAATATTACATTTGAATAATAAAAATGAGAAACAAGGTAAAAATGAAAAAAATATAAGTTTTAATATATTACTCATACAGTATATGAAAAGCCTTTGTAATAAGCCTTGTAAATACACTCAGAGAAACAGCTACTTAAAACTGTCTTTTGGATGGCAAATGGCTCCAAAGAATCGGTGTCCTCATCAGATTAGTATTTACTTGGGATTCTCAAATGGTTATCCTCTGTTACATATTTCGAAGGAGCAATGCAGGAAGAGGGTTGGACTTTAGGGTTGGAGGGAAAATTGAAAGCATTTTGTCACCAGTTTCACAAAAGGGTTAACAGTCATAGCTAGTCAGAAAATATTCATTTTAGCAGAAGAAAATGGAGTCACCCTCTGCTATTGATTCTAAGTCATATTCCTAGGTGATGCTTATTATTTTGGAGGATATCATTTTGGGGGGAGGGTACTGAGCTGAAGCCACATACCATATTATCTTCTAAGAATGCCTGCGGAATTTGCATAGGTCCCATTTAGTCTTACAAAGAAAAATAAAGGTTAGAGGCCAATATTTTGAAGCATACCAACTTCCATTCACTTTTAAAAATGAAAATAAGATGAAAAACAGTCTAAATCAGATAAAGAGGGAACCTGGTGGATGAAAAGGAAACTTAAAGAACGTTCGGTTGCCAATGTTTGAAGTAGACAACTGCAGGAATAGAATTATTGAATTACTATATAGAACTTAGCTTATACCCTGATGTAGGAGATGACCAGGTTTAGCCCAAAGGAGGGGTCAAATACACCATCAATCTTGAGTTCCTTTGCACCCACAAGAGATCTAAATCCAGCCCACTTTTAATTCCACTGATTTATCTCTACCACCAATTTTCTTTGACCGTTAGTACTTCAGATTCTTGTGTAGGGCATTAACATATAACAACCCTGTAATCATTTGAACTGCTTCCTGATTACCTGTGACTGACACTTAATTATATATAACTCACACTGCTGTGACATCTTCTGAGTTGGGGATGATGGGAGTTGTAATCTAGCAGTTTGAAAAGTCAGCATAAAGAATGACACATGCCAATATACTGCAGTGTCATCTTATACTGGGCAATAACTCCATTTAGTTCACATATAATTATGTGCTTAACAGAAACTGAACTACCGTTGCCTGTTTTATGTTCATATATTGGATCTGTTTTATGTCTTTTCCTGTTGATCAAATGTACAAAGTTGACATGTAGCTCCTCCTTCCCTTGTCTGAAGGGAGAGTATAACAGTTTATAGACAGATCTCACAGTAGGTATCACCTTCCTGAATCTAGAATCCTATGATACAAGGGAGCTACTTAATGCATACAATTCTTTACTCTCTGGCTTTAGGAAAGCATACAAGTGGAGAACCAGGGTGTCTGTTGTCAACGGGTATGCTTGTCTAAAACAGAGGCGAATAAGGCTTGTGCTTCCAAGTCTTTTAGAGTACAATTGCTGTAATCCTTGCTATTGAATTATTATTAGCTGGAGTTGATGGGATTTGGTCCAAAATATCTAGAGGGAAACAGTAAATAGTGTACTAGTGTATAATTCCTAGTGGATTCTATATTCTCTTTTCACCTAACTGATTTGTACGTTGTAGTAGAATTGGAATATTTACCACTAAACAAATTATGTAGGTTATAACTCACAGAAACCTTTATTAATAATCTCTCCTTTTGTCCAATGTGTGTGTGTGTGTGTGTGTGT